>NJDC01002332.1:23888-46486 GCA_002245475.1 Calephelis virginiensis
CGATCAGCCCGCCAATAACGGATTGATTTGGATGGTCCCTTTTGGAATAGTAGACCATAATCTCGAGGTGGTCTCGTATTTATCTTTCAAATAAAAGAAGATCAAATTGCTTGGTAATCTTTTTTCTTTTTAAGTAATCAAATAAGACTGTATGAACTGTAAATTGTCTCCGTCTCACGGCTACCCTTTTCTCCGCTGGTGGTAAAGTGCTGTGCAGCGACATACCCGGATAGGGATTCATCGCCTTACCTATTCCTGCCATCAATATGATAATGTAATGATCCGGTCATGAAAGTACGGTATCCGGTAGACTCTCACATTAGAAAAACCTTAATGTTCAAACATAATGTTTCGTAATTAGTTGGTTTTTAACACATATTATTGGAAAAGGTGACGTCATTTTTTGTTATGTTGAACAGACTATAAGTACCACGCTTTATTGCTAACGGTCAATATTAATAACCTATCCACAGATAAAGATAAGCCTTCTGGAGTTTTGTGGCTAAGATGTTTTTGTTAATTATTGAAAAGTAACAGCGGTTACCTGGCAACCGATCTAAAATATCACGATCTCTTATCTTAGATAGGTTATTAACATTGGTCGTAAATCAGCGGTTACTTCCAGGCCGAGTGATTGGCTGCGCGATAGAATATTTGTATATTATTAGGAAATGCTTCTATCTATTAGTCTTCCAACTTCATAAAATATCTACAAAATAATTAAAGTGCTAGAAAGCTTACGTAAAAGCAAAATTACTAATGTCTTTTTAAGGAAACTTCACAGAAAGGACTTTAATCAAAGTGTAGATTCTTTGAAGACGATTTTCGCGTCCGTTAGAGTCCGATGTGAATACTATGACGTTTATATCTTTAATGTAAGACTTAAATGGGACAAAGAAATCCAGTTTGTCGCATAATTTTAAAATTCTAGAAAGCTTCAGTTGTCTGGTAATAAAGCTCAATATTATTCAATATTTTACTATTTTACAAAAAAAAGAGGCTTATTTTAAGTTTAACCTCTCTCTATTTCTCTTTCTGTGAGTGTATGTGTGTTTCTATCTGTGGCATCATAACGCCCAAACGGGTGGACCGACCGTCCTTTTTTTTTATTGAAAGCTGATATGATCGAGATGGAGCTTAGTTACACATATTACGATTATGATTTATCGGGAGTTATTAAAGTTTTTTATTTTAAAATTGGTGCATTATTAATATAACCGAAGATAATATGATATAATACAATATAATATAATATTTACAAATCTGGTTTAACTTAAAACTGCTAGTGGGAAGTTAATAAAATATTTTTAACTTTATATAGCTGTAAGTTTTCCGAGAATGTGAAAATAAAGAAAATAAATAAAATATATGTAAGATCATCTCGGAATCATATCTGTCGTTCGAAAAAAAAATATCATATCGCGACATAGTGATGAAAACACAGAAGTATGTTTATTGCAGTTTTACTGCGCATATTGAGCACAAACCTTATTATTAAAATAGCTTTTGCAAAAGCTAGTAATCGATTGGCTATTTATGATTCCGTTACGTAGCTTTCAAAAGCTCTATTTAATTACTCGTTTTGCTACAACCATATTTTTCTTTTAAGCTTCTTTGAGAAAGCACACTCGCTTTTTAATAAAAGCATTCAAATTTTTCACCATTTCAGTAATTCCATTGGCACTTTAAACCGTAAAAGCTTTGGCCATACCACTTAATTTAATGAGGTTGTTCTACGTATTTTAAACCCCTACTGAAAAGAGGCGTGTTGTAAACTTGACGTGTTTATAAGCGTTTATCTGTAGCATCATTACTTCTAAACGAATGGACAAATTACGATGCGGATTTAATGGTTTGAAAGCTGACGTGATCGAGGTTGCTCTTAGCTATATCATCCATAGGTTTAGTCGAGGTTCTTAAAAAAACATAATGACTGTCCGATATTTATTAAAGAAAAACTAAGGAAGATAAGTAGACGGAGATAGTAATATAGACATTACCTGTAGAAACCAAAATTGTTAAAGTGCGTTGCCAAACTGAAGGTGAAATTTCTAATTCCTAATGTACGTAACATATTTACGATTACCGCCTACCTTTATCTGAACACGGCAATGACGAGTACTAACGTTATGAGGGAGGAGCTACGAATCCAGGTGTTTTTGAACTATTTCCAACTAGTATATAGTATCAAACAAGTAAATGATCGCCTCTATGCGTTGGTATGTTGTTAAACATATTCACAGACCTTCAAGAATCTTTAGAACTATAATATTATTTTTATTGTTATTGATGAGTTTGATTAAATATATTTAATTTATGTTAATTGAAGTAAGTTTATTATTATATGTATCAATAAAAAAAGACTATCCCGTTGAGTTTCTGTCGCCGGATCTTCTCAGTGAGTTGCTGCGATTCCGATCCGCTGATAGTTCATGTTAATGTCATCGCGCACAAATACCATTTTAGGATTCATGCAATAATATTTTCCTGAATAATATGCCTGTATCTTGATTAACCGCCTTAAAAAAAGAGGAGTTATCAATTCGGCTGCTTGTTACGCATTAAAAAAAATAAAAAGTAAAAAAGTATCTTCACGCCCATATCCCCGAAGAGGTAGGCAGAGGCACAACTAGGGCACCCACGACTAGCCGAAGATACTAAGTCCCATAATGTGATAGGTGGCAAGCCTATCGCCAACCGGGCACATATCCTATCCCGAGCAACATTTTTTTTTATTAGAAAACTTAGAAAAAACCAATTTTCTTTTTGTTGCCCGACCCGGGATTCGAACCCGGGACCTCATGCAGTAAAGTCCAGCAACTGAACCGCTAGACCACAGAGGCGATTACGCATTTACTATTTCAAAAACGAACATATTTTGATAGTTATTTTTTAGGAAGGTCATGATTCCAAGGTCCCATATAACTTTGGTCAGAAGTCATCTTTAAGGTTTGAGATTTGTATTTAATAAGTGAAAATCAACTTGTATAAGTAAAATTGAGTAGATGTCACCTTGAAATCACAAACTGCCGTTTGAAAACAGAATGATCAAATATTAGTAATGAAATATGGGTCGGTGTATTGTAGATTTGCTGCTAGTCAAATGAAATATATAATCTATTTGGCTTTCGTACGTTGTTTTAGTTTTTAAACTGTAAATTTACAGTACTGAAAAGGTTTAATAGCCTAGCTTAGGTTGCGACGAACATTTTTATTTTTTTTTAACTTTTTCCGGTTAAACGCTCAAACCTCAAACCGCGTTATTCAGTTTCGATTCCAGGGTAGACATTTGTGTGATGAATAGAAGTGTGTATTTTTTCTGGGTCTTTTTTTAAGAAACTGGCTGTTTTTTTTCTATGTATTACTATCGTTTACTATTATCGACTTGCTTACTTTGGAGTTAGATTCAATTTGCGTAATATTCACTTTTTATTTAGAAAAACAACAAAGTTATGATCTATTTTTACGTAAATTCCAGCGGCACTTCAAGCTATTAAAGTTAAAGCAAGACCACTTAGGCTAATGAGAATTTTATGCTGCATTGAACTTTGTAAAATTTGTAGTTTATTTAGAAATCTTTAGTGCTTCTTTGAAACGTTCAATTTTAATGATTTAACCAATTTATTAAATCCATTCGCCGTATTCCTTCTTCTACTTTTTTCCTTACTTTGAGATTTATGTAGATAACTTTAACAAACTCGAAATAATTTATTAATTCGATTTGCGGTTTCATTTGCTTCCATTACAAAATTTAAATTTTTTATCCATTTTGGTCTATATCATTCTGTATAAAGTCGTCCATCTGCCATCCTGCCTGGAAGCTCTTAAGAGGTGAATTAATACGAAGCGAATATTGTGAACAGAACTACTGGTGCTAGAATGCTGTGCAGCTACTTGCCCGGGTATGGATCCACTACCTTACCTATTCCTGCTGCCATACTTACAATGTAAAGTAGCCAGTAGACTTGCACAATTGACCTAACATCTCGGCCACAGGACAGCGACGCACCTAAAACATCTATGGTGTCTATCGGCTGCAGTTATTTCTTACTATCAATGGCTTCCTGTACTATTATATGCAGTAGAAATCAAAGACGAAAAAATACGATACTGACACATATAATACGATACTTATGAGTGAGTCAATTGTGCAAGTCTACCATATTCCTTTCACGGAACATGATAACTGCAAGCATTGACTCTATGGACGCAGGAATAACCTACAGGTAGCCTATTAGTATATTTGGTGTTTTCAGGTGGCATGTATTTATGGCTTTTAAGAACTCCGTCTGCTTATTTGCGTTTTAATCTCCTAAACGTCTCTACTGCTTCTGTAGTTAGGTATTGGCGTTGATTATTTGAGGTCCCGGATTCGATTCCCGGATCTGATAATTCAAGATGTGTTTTTTCAATTCTAATAAAAATGTTGTATTTGTGGGACTAATCGTAAGTACCCGTTGACGGCCTGCCAATGCCTCTGCCTATAGCTTTGTTAAAAAAATCTGTCTGTCATCTAGTCCAGAAAGTAAAAAGCTATTATTTTGATGGAAAGTCAACCGGTGATCGAATCCTTGTAGATTATTGTGATTAGATTGAACGTTCCGGTGTCACCGAGTGATCAAATCTTACAAGTGTTTGACCTACTTTTGATGTTCGGTCGAGGTTAAGTTTTGCATACCAATATATAAACCATGGACAAAACATTTCACTGGATTTTTCTATCATTCTTAACCAACAATTTAGTATGTTTGACCCACTTTCAACTTTCAAAAAGGTTCAATTCAAATTGCATAAAATAGAATTATTATAAGTGATACTCAGCCATTTCTTTCATTTTGTGATATTTTCGACAGGATCAATATAAAACAATATTGACAGTTTAGTCTATCCGGTGGAGTATACCTACCGGATGATTGATAAAAAAAAATATCTTCACGCCCATATCCCCGAAAAGGTAGGCAAAGGTACAACCAAGGCACCCACGACTAGCCGAAGATACTAAGTCCCACAGTGTGATAGGTGGCAAGCCTATCGCCAACCGGGCACAATTCCAATTCCGACCAACGTTTTTCCTAAGAAAATTGGAAAAATCCAATTTTCGTTTTGTTGGCCGACCCGGGATTCGAACTCAGGACCTCATGCAGTCAAGTCCAACACCCGGAACGCTAGACCACAGAGGCGATATGGTTAATATTCTTAGCGAGGATGGTTAATATTCTTAGGAAACGCCTTAGTAGCTTTGTTAAGCGAGTAGTTAATGTAAAAAGGTAACTATACTTATTGACAAAACTACTGATGAGCTTTGATTCATTAAAAAAAAAATCTCATGCCTATATCCCCGAAGGTGTAGGCAGAGGCACAAATAAGGCTCCCACGACTCGCTGAGGACACTAAGTCTCACAATGTGATAGGTGGCAAACAAATCGCCAACCGGCCACATATCTAATCCCAGGCAACGTTATTTTTATTATAAAATTGCAAATACTCACTTTCTATTTATTTTTGTTGACCTTGGGATTGAACCTTTACCTCTAAAAGTCAAGTCCGACGCCAGACCAGTAGACCACGAATTGATGAGATGATAGGTTTATTTACTTTTAAGCAACACGTATTATTGTCGTTTACTAGTACGTCTATACGTCGCAAGCAAATTATGTTCTTACTTTTTAATTAATTTCTTATGGCCATATCTTATAATACATATTAAAAATAAAAGCTTTTAACATATAGTTAGAAACTTTTAGAAGTAGAAGTCTCTTATCATTAAACTTCAGCAGCGATGAATTCGACATCCATTTATAAAATTTCTACATTCGATATTCAAAATGATAAATGAATGTGACTACAAATACCTACGCTTCGTAGCTGTGCTACGTCGTTCGTAGATGAAATGTTTTTTATTTGAAATAAGTTTTTGAATATTGCAGGTATTCTGTTGTTCTAAAATATTATATTGGATTCAAATTATTGTTCAAATGAATAGGAATTTGATCGTACATAATACGGAATAGAAGAAAAGCTCTGCCTATGCGTTTTATTAAAAATATAAAGCAATGGCATTTATGTTTCTGAACTCAAAAAAAGTTCTTTTTGATTTTATATTTCTGCTAGCTGCTGCCCGTGTGGTCCCACAAGAACATTGTTTTGGGATTAATACTATCCTTTGTGTTAATCCAAGCTACCCTCTATGTGTGTACCAAATTTTATCGAAATCGTTTCAGCAGTTTTAGCGTGACGGAGTAACAAGTAAACACACAAACTTTCGCATTTATAATATTAATATTAAAATATAATTAATACAATTTAGGTTTCAAGGGTTAAACTTAAAGTTTCTAAAAGCAAATAAGAATCGGCCTAGTCGGGGATATTTTAGTCCAATAATATGATGGATCACATTTATGAATAAGAATTATTAATTGTTGCGTTGCTAATAATCATCTCGATCGCGTCAGCTTGCTAACAAAAATGTCTCTATCGAAATCGGTCTATTAGTTAAGTAGTTATAATACTATAAACAGACACACGTACTTATACATCAAACTTATAAAAAACTTTATTATAACGTCGGGTCTAAAAAAAGTTACTATTTCTCTTCGCAAAAGTATTAAGAAATACATTACAACTGTATTTTTTGCTGACTATACTGACTAAATACTAAACTTTGTTTTGTTTTCTCACAAATAATACTATTAAATGTTGAAAAAGATAATCCAAAGATATTTCTTACACAAAGGAATCTATAAGCGTATGATAATTCAGCCAAAACAATATAAATATACAAGGTGAAACATACGCGGTGGAACGAGGGTTATCCAAATCCAACTTATAGGATCATTTTGTCAAAGTCACATGAGAATTTCTTTAGAAATTGCAGCTTTTGTTTTTGATTTCTAGATTGTGTAAACAGTAATATTATTGGAGTTATGATTTTATTTTTCTGTTTGGAATATAGGCTATATTCCTCAAATAACTCACGACTTAACCTACGTAATTTTGAAGTTTTTACTTGAATCAAAGATACCGAAGACTTGACTGATTTTGATAAGTTTTTATATACATGCAGGTATGTGCTCTAACCGGGCAAAGTGGTAAAGAAAGATAAGAAGCCGGCTTTTGCCGATGTAAACGCTAGGTTGATTCTGATGAAAATAATGTACTTCAAATGAAATTCAGTCATCCTAATTAACCCAAAAGCTTCCTACAAACATGAAGATATTAAAACTATTTTCTACTTCTTAAATATCACCGATATTTATATTTACGCGTAATAAATAAAATCTATTACAATTATATAATAAATCTAAAAACTTAAGAGTTCTATTTGATTTGCTCGCTATCGGTTCAGTGGTTTAGGAGTAATTGATTAACAAATACACATACAACGGTTCAATCAAAAACGTTTAAAATCTTTTGTATTTATTAAAAGTGGTATTTTGGAGTAACTGTGAAACACAATTTGGAAGTTAAGCTTAAAAAATATTTTTTCATTTTTTTCACGATTAGACCATAAAACGATTTGAATACTTATTTACACCCAATAAATAAAATGTATCCATAAAAACTCGTATACGTAGATATACACTTGTACTATCTACAATATACAATGTAATTCCACCAAGTGCCGATAAGAGGTAATATAACTAATAAGAGTGATTACTTTAACATAATTCATAAAAGTGTTGAAAATTACTCGGTTTAGGAGTAAAAGTTTATAATATCATCATAAGTTTTTGCAATCAAAGTAATATATTTCGAGTCATATCCTAAGCACAATAAATAAAATAAGCATAAAAATGTTTCTTTTTTTTTGTTTTCAGGGCTTAAACATTACTTGAGCTAAATACTGTCTAGAATCTATCTATATATGTATTTGTACAATTCCCATTTCCATTGGTATTTCCACCACATCCCGCTGGAACGGATGGGCCTTTGCTAATTCTTTTACTTGTTTTTTTTTGAATGACTAATTTATTGCTAACCGCGAGGTTTTTACAACTTCACCGGGCTTTAATTTTTTTTGGTGTGTCAGCTTCTGTCAAACAAAGTTTCTAATAAAAAGAAAAACCGGGAAAATACTAGTGTAAATAGAAAAAATGTTTTTAACTGACGGAAAAACAAGGATGTTTCTCAATTCGATCGTAAGTTTGTTTTTATTCCTTAGCTGTTAATGTCAAGCGATACGAAGTTGACGTGTCAACTTGTATGATCATAAAATTGAAAATTTTACACGACCCCGTCAAATCTTTCTGTAAATTGTGGCATCTTTTAGTAGTTATAACACAGACACACACGCATACAAATGTTGAAGTGCATCTGCACTTATAATACTCTTTTTTCGTCATGAGTTAATAAAGAATAACACAGCTACTCCCATACTGGAGTACCAGCGTTGAAAACAACTCCGAATATTAATATATACGTAGTATGCTCAGTAAACAGTGGCTAAAGAGGAAGCAAATAACTCATTAGTATCACAGAGCTCGTTATTGTTAGCTGTTATAATGACATAAAGAAATGGGCAAACATTTCTGATGTTTTATTTAACCTGCTGACCTAACCAAACTTCTGTATCTTGGGAGCTACTTCCCTTATAATCAATTTAATACGCTCTGAAGTGATATTGTGTATATTAAATCAAATGTTATGTTTTTTTCTATCCCTGGACTAGTAACACGAATTGAATCTAACCCCAAAGTAAGCCAATTATATGCTTGTGTTATGGGTGTTAGTCAACGATTCTAATCCCTATACTCGTATACACTTAAATATTACCAGAATAAATTTAATTTATGTGTTAAGGAAGGTACCTAAAATTGCCTCTGTGGTCTAGTGGACTTGGCTTCATTAGGTTCCGGGTTCGAACTCCGGAACGGATAACTAAATGAAAACGTGTTTTTCAATTTCCGAATGAAAATAACGTTGCCCGGATATGTCGCTTACCACTTATCACAATAAGGGACTTGGCGTCTGCGTCTAGTCGTGGGTGCCCTGATTTTACATCTGCCTACTACTTCGGGTATACAGGTGTGAAGATATTTTTTGTCTCTAATTGCATTAATTCAGGGTATAATAGTATAGAATAGGTGATCCTCCTTGCCTGGCAGTTTGAGAAAATAATATATGTATATGTAGCTATAAACTAATTTAATATTAGCATTTGCTCTATGTATGCGATATATTTCTACGAATTGTAACTCGTTTGCTCGAGGCGAAAGGGGACAGGTTCAAGGTTTATACCAAGCGCAGGGCTGTGCTGTGCAGTATATCTATAGGACATGACTGCCCTTGAAAATGATAAAACTCAAACGTTTAGGGCATTCGTCGGCTTTTGTCGGGTGCAGGTTCAAATCCTGTTAAAGGTGATTTTTTTATTTAAAATTTGTAGAAAGTATTTATATTTTTGTAAATACTCTAGTCGATGGTCTAGCTAATAACAGTTTTAATAAACTACTATCTTAAATATTATAGAACTTGTTTTAAATATTACAAATATCTTATTTATGCTAAGAACGATCAAGTAATGAGTAAGAAATGAAATAGTTCAACCTTTTATAGGTTATAATTTTTAAAACATTTTGAAATAACACCGAGTTTTAGAAAATTCTTTTCACCCAAAATAAATAACTGTATTTGTATAAAAAGAACTAATTCTATTTGTATAAAAAGAATTGCTAATATCATTCTAAATTCAACTAATTTAGAATGACTTTATGCTTCAAAGCACTCGTAATGTCTTCAAAAATATAATGTAAAAAGAAAAGCGATAAAGGAAAGTGAATTTGCTTTTCAAATGATAAAGAAGTCTTGTCATAAAGTGCAGTCTTCGAGTAAAGTACGCTTTAATTTGATTTAAGACTAGTTAATGATGCGACTTTGCCTATCTTCAACGTGACGTTTTATAATTAATTATAATGCGTCTACATCTTCTTTGAGTGAAATGTTAGCGAAAAATAACATGACTTTCCTGACAGTAAGAGACAATCATCGCCTATAGATTATAGAAATATGAATATTATATAGATACTCGTACTATAGATGTCACAGATGCGTCGTTGTCCTGAGGTTGGAATGTTAGGCCCATAGACCATAGTGCATGTCAATAGGCTACTCTACCCTCCGATTAGAAACATAACAGAGGAATTACGGCGAAAGGAATAGATCCAAACCCGGTCAAATAGCTGCACAAGACTCTACCACCAGTGGTCTTGCTGGTAGTTATCTATATATTCACCTATGTTAGCCTCGTACGAGCTGCCTGGGAGCAAGGCAGATGGTCTATTCTACACAACTCGGGACAAAAAGATTATCTACTTTATCTACTGAAACGAATTTGTCACATTTAGCTAGGATTAAGTTCTTTTTTAGGAAAAGATAGCAAACACGTAACCAGCTCTTCTTATGGTAAGAAACCACCATAATCTGTAGACATAGATGATACGCATATCTTATGGTCGCGATATTAAACGATATTAAACATATTGTCGTCATGTATAATATACATGACGACAATACTTAATTTATAATCGATATTAGTTTCGACTTCGAAAGAGCTTCATAAGTGAAAGTAAGCCTTATATATTTATGTTAAGAACTAAAATCCTATGAACAAGTCGTAAAGAAGCGGAACTTACGGAATTAAATTATTGTTACCAAGATAAACTAATAATGAAAACTTGAAGTTCTGTTGAAATTTTGATTAAATACCCTGGTAACGTTTCTTAGTGAATATTCTAGAATACGCGAATATTATATTGATGGGCCTTACGTTTTAACTAACGTTAGTTGCAGTTTAAACTAACACCGCACGTAAGTTTATGGTGTATCTTTATACCCAAAGTGTACATAAATTACCCTGTATACCCAAAGTGGTAAGAACAGGTGGTCGGGTACCACCTACCCACCAATTCACGATTAGCTTAGGCACTACTTAGTCCCACAATGTGGTCTCACTATCTCTAACATCTACCTAAATCCAAATAAAATTATTTAATTTGCAATTTCCCGCTAAAAATGTATACGTATTATGGCGTGACAAAACAGGCAAAATAGTGTGCTATGAATGAATTGGACTGACCGGAAGCTAAAACTCCCAAATATATCCAGATCCACAAAACACACACCACTAAACTGTTTTATTAGCACCAACAATACAGTGGCACACTGACTGACCAGGCGGTATATGATCGTCGGTGGGGGCACGTTCAGTAAAAAATGTTACGGCGGTTATAAGGTTAAAGATATCGTTCTCTGCTAAGAAATATTCCTATAACAATGTTTTTATCTAAAATGGTTTCAATGAGCAGTAACAGTTCTTTCGTATTTGATATGCACAGAAAATCATGAAAATTAGGCTGTCAAATACTAAAGATAGGAAAATAATATCAAGATTAGTTAGTCAAGTTATTTTATAGATAATACAAAAGATGGATTTTTCTGCCACATAGAACAATGGGGAATATCTTGTATAAAACACAGGTAAATAAGTCTCCAATACGTTTTTATTTCCAATATAAATAGTTCTAAGGCTTTAATAAAATTAATTAGTATTATCATTCACCCTTAATTTTCCTTCTTCTGTCCATCAAACGCCAATGTCAATAAAACTTTCACCAACTTATTAAATACTTTTCCAACTTTCACGATGTATAGTTTGATTGATGTACTTTAATACTTTCCAGACGTCTTTTAATGATCTTAGTCTCTAAATAACTTATAGTACACGCTGAATTTATACCTATTAATCTTAAATTTGAAATTTTATCTATAAAATTAAATCTCAATTTCTCTTGGTCATTGCATCAAGTCTATTTCACTATTACTTTGGTGTGTTAGTGTCAGGAGAATGTTTATCCACACATAGTATAAAATAAAGTCTCTTCCTCTGTCCCTATGTCTCTTTCTATGCTTAAATATTTAAAACTACGCAACGGATTTTGATGCGGTTTTTTTAATAGATAAAGTGATTAAAAAGGAAGGTTTGTATGTCTATTTCAATACCGTGCGAAGCCGGGGCGGGCCGCTAGTACAAAATAAAATCAATATTCATATTTAGGACAGGACAAAGGCATTATACTGTTATTAGGTTACGAAGATTTTACTAAATTCCTACGAATAAAAAACGATAAATTTTGCAATTGGAAATCGCATATTGATTCACTTTGTAATAAAATTGATAAGTTTGTATATCTTTCTTTTGTTTTGCAATATGGGATTCCCATTTGATCAAATTCTGTAGAATTTATTAGAATTTTTAAAGTGCAAAATCAGTTTGCACACCACGATGTGGTAAAATATGTTAGTATGCTTGATTATTAAATATTAAATTATTATTATTAAATATCTTTGCATCTTCTTTCCGCAAATAAATAAATTAAAACACACTAACACACACCTCAAACCTCTAATTTATTATAATTTTAACACACCTCATTTTGTGTCGATGGTTACCCTCCTCATTTATTAAAGTATATTAAAAACCTTATCATCTTTATGTAATTATAACTTATATACAAATCCATGTAGACACATCTTAGTAAGTCGGAGGAGTAGTGTTAAAGTATACACAATTACACATACACGTGTCACTTTGTAAACTACTGGGGCGTCATGGACAAAGAGGAAAATGTTATAACTATAAAAGCCTATCCATGTTCCTCCAAAAGTACCAAACTTGTAACGCTAAGGGAATATCCAAGTCAAGAAGTTCTATTATTTCATTGAACGCATTACCACAGTAATAAGCTTAGCGTGAGTCGGGGCAATACCGACAATATGGCGGATCGGTTGAGAATTTTTATTAAACCAAAAATAGGAAAGTCGAAATCAATATTGATTTTATAGGAGCAGTAGTTCGCGTTCATTAAAATGTAATAGAAAAGACATTTTTTTTTATAAAAGGGTTTTTCCTAGTAGTCGCCGCCATCTTTTACTACAATACAACGGACCACGGACAACCTTTTAAAAATGAATACGCTGTTTTCTTGAAGGTTACTATGTTGCATTGTCTTGGAAACTCTGCTGCCGAGACCAAGGCAAAAACAAAATCTGTCTACAAATCGGGGGTTTAGGTTAAAATTTATTTTAATTTAGGGCAAGGATTTGTGCGATGAACAGATATTTCCGGGTCTGGGTTTTATTAAATTTATTTTGGAATCTATTTAAGTACATATTTCTTTACATTAGTATATAATTGATTTAATATTAATAATTGACTTACACCTATAACACAAACATATAATTTATTTACTGAGGGATTAAATCAATTTGTGTTATAAAAAAAACGTTGCTCGGGATTGGATATGTGCCCGGTTGGCGATAGGCTTGCCACCTATCACGTTATGGGACTTAGCGTCTTCGGCTAGTCGTGGTCATTCAAGAATAAAAATCCTACTAATATTATAAATGCGAAAGTTTGTGAGTATGTCCGAGGGAAGGGGGGAATGCGGTAAGCGCTGATGTCTTTGCTACGCTTCAACGGTATTTAATATTGCGCCCGGAGATTTTAATTTTTTGATAACTCATTTGTTGTTAATTTTTTTCTGGTAGCTTTGAAGGCAATTTTGGTCTAAATTACACGTATAACGTATCTAAAACAGATTTATTTGATTAAGGGTGTTTGAAGTAAACGCAAAAAACGGTTATTGTGGGTTATTCTTTAAAGATAGACATATACCACCGCTTACTTTTTTTGAGGTCTATCGAAGAGGAAAATTCCACCATACATTGTTTTGTTGAAACTCAAAAGGTTTTGGCAGCGTTTTCGAGGAAAGCTCCCGATCGGCATATTTTTTGCCGACATATTGAACTAATATCTTTGTAATATCGTTGGTTTGTACAAAACATAAACTTACTATACACTAAAACCTTCCTAAAGAATTGTTCTATCTATTGTTGAAAACCGAATGAAAATCCGTTCAGTACTCTTCGAGTAAATCGCGAACAGACAGACAGACAGACGCGGCGGGAGACTTTGTTTTATAATATGTATTGATAGCAGATGATGTGATATGTAGAACAGAGAACATATAAGATTCGCGATAACTTTAAATCTTTCGTAAAGTTTACGAAACTGTTAGTTTCGTCTTATACACATTCGTCTATAGTCTGTTTCAAACGCAAAGAAAAAAAAAATCACTGAAACTAGATATATCGTCACCAAAACCGAACAAAACCAAAAGCACGTTTTTTATGCAAACAATTATTACAATAATGTTATAATTAACGCACATTCACCACAAACCACGTAACAAAGTTTGTGGTAAAAGGCCTGGAGTGCGTCGCGTTCATCCAGAGGTGTCAAATCATAAAAACATTATGACAATATGAGTTATAATACAGGGCAGGGCCTCATTCCGTTTTAAGTTCTGATTAGTTAGCTGTTATTATTATGACGTATACGGTTATGAATATTACGGCTATTCTTAGCTGATAATTCATGTCTATAAATAACCTACCTAATTTATGTTATTAAGTTCATATGCTATCGAGATTTCGTGAATAATTGGTACATATTTATCCGCTTATGAATATTAGATGATATGTAATGAAGAAAGATATTAAAAGGAATTTGCATTACTGCAAGTCAAATCTTAAATGTGTAAAAGAATTCAATCTCACTCCAAGGTCAATACGTGCATAAACAAACAAAGACATACATATTACATTTTAATCCTAGATATATCTTTAAGTAACACGCATTTAATGATTTTAATTAAACACAACCAAATTGGTATGAAATCGGTATATTAATATGTACTGAGCCCTTACTATGACTATACGCTTTGTCAAGTTAACTATACTCGCTACCATCTTTGTAAATTATTTGTATGAAAACTTTGAACAGCGCCTCTATTGGTAACTAAGAGAAACACATTAAGACCAAAAGTGTCCAAGATTTCGACACGTAACTTACCGAACGTAATCTGTACCGACTCATGGTAAACGCTTAGATTTCTATCTCAAAGACGTAAACCGAACTAAGTACAAATAAATTAATTCGTTTAGACGCCATTTAACTTTCGTCAGCAAATATTACTTTTGTTTGTCCCTCTTTCCGGATTTCTATACAGATAAGGAATTAAAACATTTGCAATTATAATTTTTTTCTTTCTTTACAATTTGTTTGGATTTTTTTGTTTCAAAGCGATTTATTACAAAATAACACTGTTTTAATGTGAATTTTTCAGGGCATGATGTAATTGTGCGTAGGTATAAGATGATTATTTATCTAAGAACTAGCTGTCCCGGCGAACTTCGTTCCACCCGTTCAGTTTGTATGAGAAAAATGAAATTTCGTTTTTCCTAGTTTTCTCGCAGTGTTTCCCTTTTTATTATATTTTAAACCTTCCTTGGACTTGAATAAATAATTAAAAACCAAAATTAGCCAAATCTATTCAACCGTTTTCGATTTTTAGCGAGACTAACGAACAGCAATTGATTTTTATGTATAAATAAATATAAGATAAGATATTGAGATATTATAACAAACGTTTTACATATACAGTCAAAAATAGTTCGTTGCACATTATGTATCCCTTTTATGTATATATAAAAATAAGTAAGTGAGTAAGTAAATATCTTCACGCTCATATCCCCGAAGAGTTAGGCAGAGGAAAATTCTGGATAGCCACGACTAGACGAAGATGCTAAATTCTACAATGTGATTAGTGATTTATTAGAAAACTAGCCGTATCAGTGAACTTCGTATCGATATTAACAGCTACTAACAGTTTGTATAAAATAAAGCACCTTTTTTCATTTTACCTGCAGCTTTTCTGGTTTCTTATTTCACGAGAACCTTGCCTTGACAATAACTAACACAACACAAAAAAAGTAGCAAAATTGTTCGATCCGTTCAGGCGTGATAACTAGGCGACCTGGGGATTCATTTATATGTATAAAAATTTAAAATTGGTATTTTTTTAAGTGAAAACTTCTTTAGTGGCATTGCGCACTTTTTTTGGAATGGGTAAACTCGCGTCAGGACACATGACCTGATCGAAAATTCGTAAGACGGCGCAGGGCGCTTGCGGGAATGTATGTTTGCGGGTTGTTATGTTTGTGTACGATAGAATGATGAATGAGTTTGAATATTGTATTCTACCACATAAATGATAGTACTTATTCCAAAATATCAAAAATGCACAAACTTAATATTCAAGTACATTTCTGCTGGCACTCCCGGAGTGCAACCCGTCGTTGTTTTATTAGAAAATCACTCTCTCAAACTAGGGAATAGCAGATAAAATATCGTATGAAAATTTGACATTATTGGTGAAGTGATAAAAATATTTAATACTAAATATCGTTTCAGTTATTTTCTACCGAGCATTTCATTTGTCGCGAAAGTCAGTTTTGTTACTAAAACGGTGACTATCGCTAGCTGTAGAGTTATGCAGTATTTCAAGTCACCCGTGCTGGTATCATCGCCTTATCTATTTCTGACACCGTAACGATAGTAGCGAACTATTTCATTTCAGTTTTGGAAGGCAGTGTATCTTTATTTAATTAAGTTATTTCACAAGAGGCAACACGAAGGTTAAGATTAGTAGAGCACCGTTACTATGTTTAGAAGTAAAGTGTATATTTTATCACCCGCCGCGCCGTAACGCTCCTTGACATTCCAATATAAAAAAAAACTTAAAATCTAAGTTAAGTTCCATAAAAACGGATCAAGTCAACAAATAAAGTTATGCGCATGTTTTTATATGTGCACAGATTTACCGTCCATTGTCGCAAAAAAAATCTTCACAAACATTCAAATCTAATTACAAAAAATTGGATAATTGTACATACCAAGACCACACTGCCCACAGAGCCAAAACTACGTTTCTAAAATTAACAAACGCTTCGTATATTGTTTAGGAATTTTTATTTACAGGTTTAAATAATTACAAACCATGTGCTAAGTCAATTATGTAAATTAACAATTGATACATATCATTAAAGTTAGTAGTGTAATGTGATATCGATGACCGGTAAAAATGGTTGCCTACAACGAACGCTGGGCTGGGAAGTGGACTTACGAGTGTCGAGAGTGGGGATGACTGTCCACAAGTGGGACTACAGTGTGATGTATCGTGTGGGACTATGGCAAGTGGTGGGGGTTATGTTTTTGGTGGTGGTTGTGGGGGGGAGCGAGTTTCCGGAGAGAGAGTGCTGCGATCCTGTCTACCCTCCGAATACAGCGACGACTGCGACTGCTCCGGTTACTCATCCAATTGGCAAGGTTTCAGGTAAGTGACATGTCCTTTTCATTATTATTGTTTTATTATTCAAAGTCATTTGTATACTTTTACTATAGTTAAGTACACTTCAATAACTTATACACTTTCACCATAGTAAAACTACAGCGACTAAAAGTACTAGTGACTTTTAATAGTCGTAATGAAGTTATACCAAGTTTCGACGATGGAAAGTATGGAACAAAAAAGCATTTTAAATTTCGAGGTTTTAACATTGTAAACCGCGTCGGGTACAGAAAATAGATTAAGATATTTTGCTCTAGAGAACTATTTTTCCTTTTTTTACTTTTTATGTAATTATAAAACGAAAACTGCAACAATGTTATTGTTTAACTTTCTTTAAAATTTATCACTATATGTATATATATAATTATTTCACTAATTGCATTAAATAATCAAAGATACAGTAAAACTGTAAAAAAGCTTTGATTTAAATATTTTGAAATCAAAATACGCAAACATTGAGTACTTTTCCTGGGATTCCTACATTAGATCCAGATTACGTTCGTCCGTTGGAAGTACACTCTTTTAGATAATATAAGAATTTTTAAAATTTGTTAACAAATGAGGGAAAAATCGATTAACATACCTACATAAAATTATATGGATGTCGAACATTGTATGTTCATGTATGTATGAACATTGTATGTTTGTATGTCCTTATAATTTTCAAAATAAAACATTTTTTTATATAACGGTTTCAAGTTGTATTTAAAAATAACATTATTTATTATAGGCCACAAAAACCGGGAATCGAAACCAAGCCACGTGCTCTTGGCGTTATCTTAGCCCCTCGACCTTTCACTTATATTCACTATTATAGAGATAAATATATATTTTTAGTTAATATATATGATAAACAATAAAAAAATACATTTTCGTTATTAGCGATGGGTATATAATATATTAAATAGTAGGTATTAAGTAAATATTTGTATAGAGCATTTTGTAATTCTAAATAAGTTTTTTGTTATTTTACATCTTAAGAGACAAAAAAGTTGTACATTGTCTGGTTTTAGTAACAATATAGACGAATATAGGTTAAAATTATTATTTTGTATTTTTTCCTATCTAAGGTTAGTTGTAGAAAATGTCATGTTAGAGATACTTGCCTATTGTACCGTATTTATTGTTGATTATTATTATGTGTACATGGATGGGTACCACCGCCTTACCTATTTCTGTCCATTGCCAGCGTAGCCAGTTAATTGGCACGCAATGGCTAGAGCAGCGATGCACCAGTACCATCTACGGTTTTTTGTGTGATAAGCAGCGACAGCAAACATGCGGTTCCCCTAATGATAAAAAGAGCTGTGACCTATAGACACTACATTTTTTAGGTGTGCCTTTGTCCTGTTGTCGGGTTTTAGGCTACCCTTCGGAACGGCACGTGACATGGTTATGATGGTTGCAGGAATAGATAGGTAAGAAAGACTTACCGGACCAGTTGTCGCATAACTGGTCCTGTTGGTGTATTATTAAACCTTTGATCTCCTCTTACGAGCTGCATGGTAGGAAGGTAAATGGTCTATTCTACATAGGACCAACGCGAAGAAAGTGATGTCTTTATACGACAGTCATCTGTTCCTATCACTTGAACTACCTGATTGTTCGTTATTTTATGACAACATAATCCTAATATTTTATTTAATGAAACCTCGGCAAAGCATATATGTAAAGTAGTTAAGAACCATCTCGATCGCGTTAGACTTCAAAAACAAAAAAAAGAAATCAGTTTATTCCAAATAAAAGACACAAACATACGCAGAGACATGTCAAACTTAAATAACATCCATTTTCCGTTAAAATTACAAGCTTATAACCCAAGAAACTATAAGGCTCTAAGTTCTATTAACATAACTACGCATGTTGTTAAACATTGTTAACCATTGCCAGTAACTGCGCCGTCAGGGCTGTCACTATCTTTTACATAATGTAACTGATGCTAATGAACGCTGACATGCGTGATTTTTATTATGCGACTGGAATGATTAAATAACATGTTGACCGGATGTTGCATTAGTTGAGCTTTATTTCTGATTCATGGATAAAAATAGCATTTTACTTAAATAATGTTTTGGGTTTTTGCATTTTAAGCTAGGAATTTTTTTGATGACTGCAAAAAGTACTAATTGGTTATATGTTCGACTTCCGTATTTTTATATGTGTCATTCAACATATTGATCAGTTGGGAATCGATTTTATCAATTCGTTCTTTATTTAAAATAGTGTACTTCCAATATACATAATTACTAATAAAACTTATGCGCCCGTTAATCGGGTGTGTAACTTCACTTTTGCTAACAAAAATTAAGTTACACACGAGATCAACGGGCACGTAAGTTTTATAGTAACGGGGTATATAATTTAGTAACATCTATTGTTTCAATAGATCATAGTTGTCTTTTTTTTATCAGGTCAGCCGTGTACTTGGTCGTTGACTTGAACAAACTAAAAATAAAAATCGGGTTTTTTTGCATTTTTACGGAAATTATATCATTTAAAACCCGTTTTCGCAAATTAATATTAATTACAAGAAAAAAATTAGGATTTAATTTATTTATTTATCTATTACACATATAGTACATATAGTATTTATTGGAGAGTTTTGGCGCCATCGAGAGAAAAGACGGTTTTTTCGTAATTTAATAAATTATTGAATTTGGGAGCCCTGGTTGTGCCTTTGCCTACCTCTTCGGCCCATATGGACGTGAAGAAAATACTAACTTTTATGGGTTGTACGTAAGTTTCGGATTAAGTAATAAGTGGAAAAGGTCCCTCATTTTAGTGCATTTAAATTATTCAAATAATATGTCGTAGATGACTTCTAATTTTTCTACTGTTAGTTAATTAAAAGATATTGCTTACAATATTTCTTAAATTATTTATTTGATAAAATCATTATTAAATTTGAACCTTGAACTATCCCACTTTTCAGAATATTTAAAGTAATAAAGAAATGCAAATATCACAAATGAATATTGCAAAATGCAATCCCATTTCCACACCAACTAATGGCGGACTATTAAAAGATCATTTCCACGAACAAATCAGTTCATGAATATGAAGCTTGATGACGCTCAGCGCTGTAAGCGTCAACAGCGATTATTTTATTACAGTTAATTTCAATGCAATTTCGTATTTTAGGAATTAATCGCTTGATGTTTATGCTTATCGCTTTATTTGTTACTGGTAATACCTTCGGACGAAGTTGTAATGTGAGAGTAATTTATATATATATATGATGTAATTAAACTCTATTTTACTTTTAAACCCCGACGCTAGAGGTGTAATAAGTTTGACGCGTCTTCGTGTGTGTGTTTGTGTGTGTGTGTGAATGTGTCTCTGTAGCATCATAATTCTTTAACGGATGGGCAGGTTTAATATACGGTTGAATTTGCTTGAAAGCTGACCTGGTCGACATTATTCTTAGCTGTAGATTATTGAGATCTGTTCAGGTGTTCAAAGTCAACAGCTCATTTGCACCTCGTTTATAAACATTGAAATGGATATAAGACACATTATTGGTATTTATTTATTTAAATGTATGTAAGAACTAATAGTTAAAGCACTAACAAAGGTTTGTAACTGAGCTGGTCTGATGATGAAGTTCGAAGATGGAGACGTAACCCAGGAATTTCTATTGGCAAACCTGTCGATTTTGAGCTCATTAGATTCGTCTGAGGAGTCTTGGCATCATCGAGAAAAAAGATGGTCGAAGTTTTTTTTATAATTATTGAATTTGATGTTTATGTTGAGTGAAATTAGTTAATTTTGGTGGCATTTTGTATAATTTTGTTCAGTGAAAGTGCATTAATGAAATAATCATGAAGAAATTAGTGTATTGAGTATTTCCTCGTTGCCGTCAAATCTCACTACAAGAACTTGACTAATGAGGCCACCGCTTTACCCAAGACCCTGACAAGACTTATTGACGAATTATGACTTATGACAAATTATAATTGAATCCAGATTTTGGTAAATTTGATGCAAATTTCTACTTGGCTAATGGCAAAATAATAACGCGAAGGCCAAAACCTAAAAAGAAAGAAAGAAGATTTGTCTGAACTATATCTGTTCATACTTCCTGATGACGTGGACTTTATGACTTTACCCGATGATTGAGCTGCTGGGACTGGCTGATAGATCATCATTTAAAAATGACAGTATTATGTTTCGTAATCTTTGTAATTCATTCTAAATAGTAGATTCTAGTTTTAGAAGTTTAAAGTAAGGACAGAGCATCTGTCAGCACTATTACATCAAAATTGGCTCAATTCCTTCTTACAATAAAATACTGTGAGCAAAAAGTCCACATATGCAAATTTCGCATATAGTATGTAATATCCGTTCTAACTAACACCCACCCCTGCGCTATCGGGCATCTGGCTCATGTTTATGAATATAAATGGGCCCGCAAATTAAGGTTTACTGGCAACCTGAACGATAACTGGGGCCGCTGCGAATTGAGATTAGCTCATTTTAATATAATCTATATTTTTAATTATTGATTTTGTTCAAGGTTGCAAATTAATTTGGTAGTAATAAGTATAAAGAAATACAGTTTTGCGCAGTTATGTTAAAACTATGTTTATTATTATATTATGTGGCAAGTATATTAGTTATTTTATCCTAAGGAAAGCATTCACTAATTTTTCTTTGTTACATACATACATACATATCTTCACGCCAAGTCCCTTACGGGGTAGGCAGAGAGTATCGAGTGCTAGACCTCACGATCCTGACAAACCTGTCTTGCTTCCTTCACATTCATAACCCTTTTCATACAAACACTCCGGTTTCGGAGACTCTTGACACCACCCTCGGATAATATCCGATTTTTTTTGTTAATTATTTTTTATTAATTTTATTTAATTTTAATTTAAGTTAATTTTTCTTTGTTAATTAGTGAATTCTTTCCTTAGGGTAAAATAACTAATATACTTGCCACCTGACAGCATATTATGTTTTAAAATAACTGCGCTAAACTGTATTTCTTTAAACCTATTTCGATTCATTTCGACCTCGTCGTTGGATGAAGGGCTAGCATACATCCCCCGTGTTGATCCGGGCTCCTTTGCAGAATAGACCATCTGCCTTCCTGCCAGGTAGCTTGTTAAAGGCGAGCATAGGCTTACAGTCACTAACACGCCACGGTGTTATACAAGTCTATCGGTTACCCTACCCACCGCACCGGTGATAGTGCCAAATACTGTTGTAATAGTGGTAAAAAGTCAAGGTGGTGGATCTCCACCGAGGAAGTTGCTGCACAACACTTTACATCAGTGCTGTTGTTAGTGATTGAGCATTAAGGGGCCATGTATGCTAAAATACGTCAGCAATATACTGTTTTTT
>NJDC01002332.1:68401-89776 GCA_002245475.1 Calephelis virginiensis
TAATATTTAGCCAATTGTGAATTTCATATTCATCTTTATACAGGGTGTATTTGACACCGTAACGAAATGTTCTGTGGTAGTTTAGATACATATCAGACTTCAAAATTCCTTTAACAGTTTTGTCGGAAACAAGTGGTTTAAATATTTAGCAATTTTTCACCCCGCAATGTATAGCGAACAAAGTATATGCCGCGTTAAGAGCTGTAAGTGCCGACCTAATACGCTGTTTTATTACATTGCTATTTTAGTGAATATACGATTATTTATACGATATTAAAAAAAAACCGAGTTGCAATAGATAGTATTCATGAAATTATAGTGTACAAAAATACAATTTTTTTGAAAAATTCATGAAATATCCGACACAAAATTCTAACTACGCATGTCTATCATGTACAGAACCCATGCTTGCATTTTTTTACGCTGTTATTTACACAGTGTATATGTGTAAATGTAGTCTACTTAAATGTTGCTACTGCACTTACTGATTTTCTTATTGACTAGAAACGCGTGCTTGGAAAAATACAGGGTGACATTTAAAGTACCAGACTTTTGAGAAACGATTCAGAATCAATAACAAATTCGATCTATGAAATAATTAAAAAAACAATTTATAATCTTTATCAGACGCAACATACAAGATGGGTGGTTGTAACGTAAACAAACCATAAAACTGTTTCTCAACAATTGCATCGCATTCACAGGCTGGCGACGTCATGACTGGTACTAGGTACGATATAGTGTGAAAAAAAGTGCAGCATATTTGCGGACTCTTTTACATTGATATTTATGAAAGTAAAGATTACACATACATACATATCTTCACGCCAAATCCCTTACAAGGTAGGCAGAGAGTATCGAGTGCCATACCTCACGATCCTGACAAGCCTGTCTTGCTTCCTTCACTTTCATTACCCTTTTCATACAAACACCCCTGTGTCGGAGACTCTTGACACCACCCTCGGTAAATGGTAAAGATTTAGATGTTTGCATTTCCGGGTCTGGGTGTTTATTAAATTTATTCTGGTATCTTTTTAAGTATTTCTATGTAATAGCATCGTTGACTAACACCCATAACACAAGCAAATAATTTGCTTACTTTGGGGTTAGATTCAATTTGTGTAACTTGTCCAGGAATATTTATTTATTTATTATTTATTTAAGCCTTTACTCCGTTATATTAAAATTTGGCAGGTCCTTTCAAAGTAACCCTGTATAAATACAATGTACAAAAACCATTTTAAACCCGAGGGGATGAACAGGAGTTGCCTATGTGGTGTAACGGTCCGGCTTTGGACGATGTACCGGGTTCGATCCCCGGATTGGGCACAAAAAGAAAATGTGTTGTTCCTATTCTCTAATGAAAACAACGTTGTGTAGGTGCCCAGTTGGCGGTAAGCGTGCTACCTATCGCACTGTGGGATTTACTATTATTGGCTAGTAGAGGGTGCCCAGGTTTAGCTTCTGACTAACTCTTAGGGGATATAGGCTTGAACAACAATTTTTTTAACCCGAGGAAAATATTTTTTTGGTGTGTGTTTTTAAGTTTAGCTTCGATTTAGTGGTGGCAATATAGTGGTACAAGGCAGATTTGTTATGGCCATGGTTGCCGTGGAGCTTCTTTTGTCATTTCTCCTCCTCACTGGTCCTATAGGTTTAGAAATGATAAAAGGCATATAGGTTATATAGGCCTGGTTGCCATGACCTTGTTCTCAATTCATTTATTTACATTAAAATAAAATTGAAATCAAAATGTTGTTACATTTCACCGTCATGCCTCTTAAAAGACTTGTTAATGGTGATTTATCAACGATGTTGTAAATAGGGATCAGGCTTAAAACCATCGACTTCCAAGCTTTGTATACCTGCTCGTATAAAAGGCGTGATGGTATTTTTATTTTAACCCCTTATTATATAACATGGTCACAACATTCAAGAATAAATAATTCTGGTAAGCTATTAAAAACGTATTATACATCCATTACTGTGAGTGTATTTCGACGAATCACAATCGACGAATCAAAAGATATAATTTATTGATAAGTTTTTGAAGGTGAGTTTGAGTAACTGACTAGAATAGAACACTTATTGTGGGGGCCGGGTCAGGGTCTTTCTAAGTGTCTATGGACAATTTCGTTTTTAGGAACCGGTCCCATAACACTGGCCTGTAAAAAAAAATTGGTTTGCTGCAGTTCTGTTCGCATCTGTAGTCGCTAAAGTAGAGTTTGAATTAGGTACATTGTTGCTACTAGTTGTCAGCTGACAGCTCTAATTTACCTACAATTTTCATCTGAAGTTTTTTATGGTTTTATTCGAAATTGCAATTACTTTAATGACATTGATTGTATAAATTAATTAAGGCAAGAACATCGAGTTGTTGTATTAACGATCCTGATATGTTTTGTTATATATGCGGTTAGTATAATAATGAAAAATCAACGAAAATCAATTAATGACACGGTATTTCTCTTATATTCTGCGTAATTTGATATTTAAATTTATTTTATGACCAAGAGCTGATATGAAAAAAGAGACTAGACTTCTCGTATCAGCTACCCAAATAAACCCAAAATCAGGTATAAATCTTAGGCACCAAAATGAGTGTAGGCCAATATAATCAAAGAATTGTAGTCCGTTGCCTAACAGTGACGAAGCGTTGCTCATAGTTAAACAAAATGTTTCGAGCTAATAGTCGATAGCGAACGATCGTTTTACAATACGTACAAAAAAATAGCATTCGTAAGCAAAACGACTCGATCCTTGAATAATAGGAATCAGGCATTAATCGACTGATGTGTTCGTAATCTATGGTCTTATAAACTATAGACATCTGTGATCTTTGCTTTGAGAATTTTGGCTTGATCGAAAGAAAAGATGAACGCTTTTTTCACAGCCTTGCCCTTATTTATTGATCGAGGGGTTAGCGTACACACCTAACGCCACGGCCAACCGCGAGGCTTGGGTTCGATTACCGACGGGAACAGGCATTTATGTGACGAATATTTACATGTCTGCATTTCCGGGTCTATGTTAAATGTTATGTATTGTTAAATATTTGCTTTTTTATTTTTTTATGGTATTGGAAGGCAAACAAGCAGGCGGATTTCCGGATGTTAAGAAATTCACGCCGCCTAGAGACACCAAAGGTGGTATGGTGCGTTGCCAACCTGAGGCCGGGATGTTAGGCCTCGAGCAAAAGTAAGTTGACCGGCTACCTTACCCTCCGAACCGGAACACGTCATGACGTTATGGCGGCAGGAATAGGTAAGGCGGTGGTATCAATTCGGGCGAGTCGCTGCTAAACTCTACCACATAGTCAGATGTCACGGTGTTAGTGAGCCTATGTTCGCCTTTTACAAGCTGCCTGGCAAGGAAAGCAGATGGTCTATTCTACAAAGGAGCCCGGACTAACACGGGGAAAACTTTGGAGTTTGGGTTGGAATCAATTTGTGTAATTTGTCCAGATATATATTTTAATATTTGTAATTTTTCAACGTTATTGACTTATTGAAATATGTGTACAAATTAAGTAAAATTAGTCAAATTTTTGTGTCATTTAGTATAAATTTATTCTATTGAAGAGCTTATGTGAATTGTTTAAAATATTCGTGAAGAAATAATAATAATAATGATAACATCATTTTAATTCAGACTAAAATCCATATTTTACTAGTAACACAATTTTTATTTAACATTTCTTTGTTAGTGATTAATCAACCTAGCCTAGCAGTAGTAGTAGTACCATATATAATAACATGTAATAATTACGAAATAATTGTATCTTTTCTTTTGTCGGTGCCGTCAAATCTTTCAAAATCGTCAAATCGTCCATTTTTAAGCTCATCAAAGCTTAAAAATGGCCCGCTTTACTTTTAAGACCCTGTCATGACAAATTATGATAACGCATTACTCTTTTGAATAATTTGAAGTAAAGTTTTTGAAGTTTAGTAATAACTTGATGCAAATTAATTAATCTTGGCTATTGGCAGATGCTCACACCGACATTAAAAAGTAAAAAAAGCTCAACCTTTATTTTTGGAATTAGCTAAAACTATTTTACCCGTAAATATACAAAACCACTGAAATTAAACCTTTTCATGAATAAAACGAGTAAACTATTCAAAAGTTCGGCTTAATTACGATGAGGTTAGAGCTATAATTCGATACAGAGGCTAAGCCACAGACTAGACCAACAAATGTGGTGAGGCTTAAATACTAAACTTTGTAAAGTCTATATACAATGAAAACCAGCATGTCCAATGTTTGCAGTTTTAACAATTTTTAGACTCTCAAAAAAGAGGTCGGTAAATTAGAAAGAGACTCACTTTAATATCCTCTCTTTCTGAGAATCTTGTCATGTCAATCACAAAGTCAAAATGAAAGAGAGGCCGATAAATCAGAGAGAAATTTTGGAATTTGATATCAGGTCTTTGTTAGAAATGTACTCTATACTAGTATTAGAGCGTCATGACAACAGCATTTAAAATCTTCACATTTTCTATATTGCCTAACAGTACTTAGTTATAAACTGGCTAACTCAAAGAGTTCTTGAGATCCCGGGTTCGATCCCCAAGTCAGGTAACAAAAAAAAAGTTAAATATGTATTTTCAATTTTTTTATTAAAAATAACGTTGCCCGTAATTAGATATGTTCACGGTTGACGATAGGCTTGCCACTTATCAGATTATGAGATTTAGGGTCTTCAGGTAGTCGTGGGGGCCTTTGTTGTGCTTCTACCTCTACCTCTACCTCTACCTCTACCTCTACCTCTACCTACCACTTAGGGGATAAAGGCTTGAAGATACATAGCTTAATGACCAAACTTGAATATTTATGAGAATATTTTTATTACGAAATAATGTAAAAAAAAGTAAAACTGCAAAAACCAACTCCAACTATTTTACAGAACAACTTGTTCCGTACGAGTATATATGTTGTCAACATACTACAAGTATTTTTTTGAGTTACACTTAATAATGCATAAACTTTTGTTTATGTTGAGGAAAAAAATATGCATTATTTAGCTTTTGAAAAGAACAGCTTAATCGGTTAGAGACTGGCTGAAAAAAAAAAAACAAAAATAAACATGCAGTTGAATCGAGAACTTCCTCCTTTTTTGGAGACCGACTTCAATGTCATTACCGACGATGTCATAGAGATAGTTAGTTACATTAGTTAATAACATATGAAGGGCTAAGGGGAAAAACTGGCTTAGTCACATTCATTAAATTTTACAGTACATACAATTAAAGTTTCGACAGCATTTTATATCTGATTCAGAAAATCTGCTCATGTGCTAGGAATTGAATTTAAAAGCTTATTTAGTGTACTATAAGCATAACTGTTGTTTGGATTAAAATTGCCTAATAACAAAAAATAACTGATATTTCATTAACAGATCCTAACAGTCTGGGAAACAATCAGGTAAGTCCAAGACTTAGACTGTTCTTCCAATGAATTCTCATTTTTAAGGTCTATGCTGAAGGTAAGCAAAACTCAAAATATAGCTTAGTGACAATAATTTCTTTTCATATTTATTGCAATATTTGGTAATTGAAGCTTAGTTAAACTTGTCTCTTACGGCTCTGATATTTCTCGTTCGGGTGCGTTCCGTTGTAGGAAAAAAGTGGTCAAGTCAGTGATTTAAGAAAAAATGGATTAAGCCACTTTTTCCCCTTAGCCCTTCATATTGTTAGTTAAGTACAACTCGAAAACCAGTAGCTACATCAATATCATATTTATATGGGATCCACCTCAGAATCGTGACCTGCTTTCTTACAAAGAACTATTGACGTCTATTTGTTACTGGCCGAGTAACCGCGTAACAAACAAAAAAAGACGGGTTGCACTCCGGGCGTGCCGGCAGAAGTGAAAACTTAAATATTAACGTTATGCATTTTTGATATTTTGGAATGGTAAGGGAGTAAATTTGCACGAATTGCTTTAATTATCAGTATGAAATTAATGTCATTTATGCACAAATATTATTTTCATATCATTAACCTGCGTTTGGCTTGACAAAAACTCGCTAAAGTAGGACCACGTGACGGCTAGGAGCGTCGTCATATTGTCTGTACAACGAATATTGCTCGTCTACACATAAAACGTATTTTCAAGATGGAACAAATAGAGCAAAATAAAATCGCTTAAAACTTCATCGCTTTAGTTTCACTTGTTAGTTCATGAACTTACCTAAATCAGAATAAGACATTGGTGGTAATTCTGCTGAGCAGTAACTAAACTTATTTTTAGTGCATCTTGTATTTTTTCCAAAGAAAGAAAATCTATACACAGATAAGTCCTACTTTTTCCATTGGAGGTTAAAAACAACTGTCGGAGAATATTTGACCAAAATTACAAAGCCAAGAAATTATATTTGTAACTTAGAATCTAACATCAATTTAACAGCTTTCGGAAAAAATCCCAATCGAAATCTTTCCATCCGTTCAAAAGTTACGATGCCATCGACACACACTGACAGGTCAAATTTATAACACCTTTGTGTTCGGGGGTTAAAACGTAAAATTAGTTGACAAAACTTAGAAGTCAAAGTTTGAAGTTTATGTTAGTAAGACATCTGAGCCTAAAAATAAAGAAGAGGTCTTATTGGAAAACCATCAAGTCAACTAACCAACCAGAAAAACACATCGTAATAGACTGCCATTTGGTGGCATGTCGCTTGTCCTGATCTAACGTTGTTCGCATATGCGTACGGCTTTCGCATCTCGTTCAAAACCTTTACTACTACTTTACATTTTGTTATTTTTGAATAAATACTATTAAATCAATATTTTGACCTTTTTATCCCCCTCGAGAACACCACCTTAAATAAGCAAATTACAAATTACAAACGGAATTCCATAAAAAATGCGAATGTATAAGGCCTTAGCCATGTGTCTGTCTAATGTAAATGGAGACATGTTTGAAAAGATGTCTTTACATTGCGGTTAAAACAAGTATACGACCATTAAGTCGAATATGTTAACAGTTTTCTCTTCTATGAAGTTCTTTATAGCCAGCTGGTAAATGGTAAGCATAAGTCTATATAGTGTATGTAGTGTCTCAAGAGGATTGGTATACAATGCCTTATTTTTTCCTGTCACCAGTACATTAGTATTTTATCACGTTTTTCTCCGCGTTGGTCTGAGTCCCGAAGACCATCTATATCCATCAGCGTGTAAAGCATAAAGTAACTGGGTTACTACCACCAAGACCACTGATGCTAGAGTGCTATGGAAGAGCTTGCCCAGGTAGGCATCCTGGGCAAGTAAAGTAAAGTAAAGTAAAGTATCTTCACGCACATATCCCCGAAGTGGTAGGCAGAGGTACAAACAAGGCACCCACGACTAGCCGAAGACACTAAGTCCCACAATGTGATAGGTGGCAAGCCTATCGCCAACCGGGCACATTTCCAATCCCGACCAACATTTTTTTTATTAGAAAATTGGAAAAATCCAATTTTCTTTTTGTTGTCCGACCATGGATTCGAACCCGGGACCTCATGCAGTCAAGTCCAACACCCGGACCGCTAGACCACAGAGGCGATAATGTCATGTTCCGGTCCGGAGGGTGTGTATTCGGTAGGCTTGCATAATAGGCCTATTATCCTGGCCACAGTATAGCAATGCATATATAACATCTACGGTGCCTATATGCCACGGTTGTCTTTTACTACCAGGAGAGCAGTGTGCTTGTTCCAAGTCCTATCACAAAAAATACTTAAGTTGCAGTCAAGGTTGGCAACACGCCATTACCGATTTTGGTGTTATAGATGGCGAGTTTAACTTACTATTTGAAAATACAATATAAAAAAAGTAACTAAATCGCGATAAATAGCATCTTATTATTTCATTTGTACGCTGTCTTCTAAAAAAATATATTTCTCTCACTACTTCATTTATGTATCTTATCAGGTTTCAACAATCATGACTCATCAAGGGGTGGACACAATGGGCCGAAGCCTAAGTAATCTTGTTTGAAATTAGCTATACGCGCGAAAAAGTGTCTGTTAGGACATTTCAGATATTCACATTTCAGATTTCAGACATTTCTTGGTAACAGATTTGGAAAGGTCACATCGGTTGTACTTTAGTCCCTCTAAAACAAGTGTCATGTTACCGAATTAGATTTAAATGTGTCAACTGGCAGTGATTTAGACATCAACCTTTTTCTACAAAAAAATAAACACTCGTTAACCATATGTTTTACTAAGCACTATAAAATTAAATTCTTAAACAAATAAAATCCTGCGACGTCATCCTCATGCATACTGCATTATTTCTATTGGTTGTTTGACGATTTTAAACAGTGTTTAGTTAAAAGTCTTCTTTTTATTTGTGGTAAGACGATAAGATTTTTTTATTCTCTTATAGATATAGTTACGCATTTATCGCCCGTAGCTACATCGGTGAGAGAAGACTTATCTCGTTGTGAAGAGCTTGTTAGTGTTTTTATTAATTCCATTCAATAGCTGTTTATTCGTAATTCTCTTAGCGTAGAACATATTTTTTACAAAAGTATCTTATGTTTGAACGCAGATTAGCAGACAGACAGGAAAAATTCGCATTTGCAATTTTAAATATGGATTTTATTTACTAACGATGCCAAATGGTTATCAAATCAAAGGGCTCATGAAACGACCAGAGATTAGGAAATTTTAAATTGTCTCTGCAGTTACTGTTGTACTTTTTGCAATTTATGATGTAATTCCATCACACGGTAAGTAAACTTGGTTAAAATTAAGTTTAAGTAAAAAGGTTTCTAGATTATTTCCCTCAAGCAATCTATCATCACTAAGACCAACTCGCCCGAATGAATACTGTCGCCTTATGCATTCCTCATCGTAAGTCATCATCAGTGTTTGCCAAATTCATGATGACTCCATGAGGACCCGGATTGGACCCCTGGTTGAGCTTAAAAAAATGTGCTTTTTTCAATTTTCTAATAAAAGCCACGTTGGTCGGGAATGAATAATTGCTCGGTAGATGGAGGCTACTATACTACTATACTAATGTGATAACATTGTAGGCCTAAACGTCTTCGACTAGTTGTTGTCATTCCGGTTGTACTCTGTATAGCTCTTCAGATACTGGCGTGAGGGTAAGTATATGAGACAAAATTGAATTCAATAAAATAGACATCGAAATCTGTGTTAATAGGTATCGGCCGAGTAATCGCGTAACAAACATACATAAACTAAATCTAATACAATAAAAAACTGTCCATACTATAAATCTTTTCAAAACCCAACAATAGGTACAATACAACCACCTCATTAACCTGTCAACAAAGTGTCGGACATCCTTTTCACACTTGGTATAAATCCTATACCGCTATCCAACTCACACAGTCCACTTGAAAGCTTTCAAACGTCTATTGGACACCCTTATCCTTTTTTCCATTCGCAAATTCTTCTAGTGTGGTTTACATACTCCTAACAATGTTCGTTCTCAAGAAAAGGTTCCCACTATATGAATAAATTACTGTTCTTTATACAATGAATAGAACGTTTATAGATTTTTCTAGCTGTTTTCGACTAAAAAAAGGTATTTTTAAGTTGAGTTAGGCACATGTACTTGCCATCGAGCACTCACGACTAGCAGAAGACACTAAGACCCACAACATTATAAGTGTCAAGCTTACAAACCAGGCATATGTCCAATTTCAGCAAACCTTGTTTTGATTAGAAAATTAAAAAACCTATTTTCTTTTAGCTGACCGACAATGGTATCAAATCCAAGATCTCATGATGTCAAATCCAGCACCGGAACGCTTGACCAAAATTTGCTTATAGATAAACTTGAGTTGCTAAAATGATCAAAATATATTCCGTCCTTTCACATGTTGGCCAATGGAAATATTATATTACTCGCGGCTCGATACGTGTTTCGCTACGTATGTGACCGCATGAATGACAAAACACAACAAAACAAAAAAAGAAAAAAACAATTGAAAAAAGTTTGAACACGACAGTACCATCACCATCTGAAAAAAAAATTAATTTGACTGAAAAACAACCATTAACAAAATGATCCGCCATTTGTTGAATTCATTTGTTACAAAAAATGTGATAAATGAAGAATCGCTCCACCGATTTTATGCAAACTCCACATAAACCATCTACTAAATAGTCCGAATAAAGCCTAAGCATTTGGTTTGGATAGGTGAGCCCGTTCTTAAAATATAAAATTAGAACGAAAAGTGGCATTGATTTATATATATATATATATAGACTAGCTGCCTAATCCGGCTTCGCCTGCCACTTCGGGTTTGTTCATGAATTGAGATGTAAGCTATCCTATCTTTCAAGTTGGATCAAACTGCACACGGTGTGCAAATTTAATTGAAATCGGTGAAGTAGTTTATGAGTCCACCGCAAACAAACTACGCGACACGTAGTTTATATATATTACAATGTATACATAGATAGATTATTTTATTATTATTATTTTTCTAAAGTAATTACAACAAGTTATAACTCGAGAACTGATAGACCGACTTTATATTTTTTTATTTTTGACCAGCCGATCCGAAGAATTTCATTCGCTTGGCACTCGACATTCTCTGCCTACCCTACAAGGGGATTAGCAGTATTGCAAGAATATGTATGTCACTTTATACTGCGTGTTATTTCTGTAATTTCTAAACCACAAAATGTATGGCTTGAAAAAAATACGTGAAATAATTTGCAAAACACTTACTACAAATCAAAAGAAGATTAAATGAGATCGGTCTGCGCACTAATTGTCAAATTTTAATCACCTCTCTTCCTTGGGAATGTCTTCTTTTTAAGGTCGGTTCCATAGATTCGGTGTAAATTGCGATCGGTATACAGACAGATAAAAATTCTGAAAATGCTATAAATGTGTTCTGTGCCGATTTTTAATCGCCTGCACCTATTTTTATTTTATTTTATTAAATGTACAGAAATCATTCTTCTACAGATTTGTTTTAAGTGAAGAAACATTTTTTTATGTTAGAGGTCAACAAATATACACACAGCTCTCTTGATAGTAAGAGACATCATAAGTGGTACAGGTGCGTCACTGTTCTTAGGCTGGGATAAAGGCCTATATGCAAGTCTTCCGGCTACCGGCTACAGATGGCACAAAAACTATATTCATAATGTTTGGAAATAAAGTTTGTCTTGATAAACGAAGATGGTTTTCTTATCAAAAAGATAACTAACAATAGAACCTTAATAATGTTTGACCATTATATTTTCATCATTTAAATTGAATAACATATACTTAAAATTTATTATGGTCGAATTTCAACCAATGGGTGACCACTAGTATATAAAAAAATAATGTCTATCATTGCATGTCGCCTGAAGCGTTGGAAACATTTCGCACGTCTCATTTAACGGTTTTATTCCACCTACTTTTTCTTACAGTTTTACTATCACATTCTTTTCAGTTCGACGCGCAGCAAAATCCCTAACTCCTCCAAGCCTGCCGTAAGGAACTTCGTTCCAAGAAAAAGACATTTGTTTCAATTTAATATTCATAGTTAAGACAACACAATGTGTGGCCTGGCGGGTCAGCTAATACAAAAATAGATATTGATTTTAGCTATTTTAGCAGCTAGTGCCACATATATTACCAACTATATTATAGTGTAGGAATGTGATGATATCATCGCTCGCTTGTGAAATTATAATGTGATTTTTTGTTAGAGGTCAGCGAACAAGGCGATCTACTGATGATAAGAGACAACCAAGGCCTATAAACACCATAGATACCACAGGTACGCACCTGCGACGCCGCTATCTTGATGGAATGCCTATTGTGCAGATTCTACCTACTATCCTAGCCTCCGAATCGGAACATAACAGAGTCATTATTGCATCAGGAAAAGGTGATACGGTGGATCCCTACATTGGCAAGTTGCTGCACAGCACTTTGCTAACAGTGGTCTTGATACCTATATTTTAACATGTGCTCGCCTCTTACGTGTTTTTCCCGTGTTGATCCAGGCTTCTTTGCAGAATAGACCACCTGCCTTCCTGACAGGCAGCTCGTAAAAGGCGAGCATAGGCTTACCGTCACTAACGCCGTGACATCTGACTAGGTGGTAGAGTTTCGCAGCGACTCATCCGGATTGGTATCACCGCCTTATCTATTCCTGCCGCCATAACGTCATTACGTGTTCCGGTTCGGAGCGTAAGGTAGCCGATAAACTTACTTTTGCTCTTGGCCTAACATCCCGGCCTCAGGTTGGCAACGCACTATTATCACCTTTGGTGTCTCTAGGCGGCGTGATATTCATACCATCAGGAAATTCATCTGCTTGTTTGCCTTCCAATATAATAAAAAAAAAGTTTTAGCTGTTTGGCAAAGATGCAGATAGTAACCTACGAATTTAACGGACAAATGTTTCAAAATACATTAGTACTATTTAAATTATGCGCTTCGGCTATATTTGTCAAGCTTCGGAAATCCGAATGTATTATAATGATATCTATATAGAGTTGTTCACATAATTCATCATTTCGCTTAAATTTAGATTAGATCAGCCAATTTAAAAATAAAAGTACAAAGTGTAAAAAGATTAAAAAATGTGTAAAGCCGAAGCGCATAATTTAAATAGTAGTACTATAAACAAATGTTAAAGGGTAAAAAGTAAACAGTTGCCTCTGACCACCTTATTATTATGTATTATACTCATTTGAAATTCAAATTCGCGCCGCAAATGACCGTCCTTCGATGTTTTTACGCATTTAAAATGTTATTTAAAAGTAACAATCTTATACTAATCTCGTTTACCTTTGGAAAATAACCGAAACATTTTAATTTACCTTTTACCGTGCTCAGGTTAAATTTTAACAAATTTTATTTTTATTGATTTGCCCCGTGTTGGTCTGAGCTCCTTTGCAGAATAGACCATCTGCCTCTCTGCCGGGCAGCTCGTAAGAGGCGAGCACTGGTAAACTGCGGTAAGAAATTCACACCGCCTATAGACACCAAAAATGGTAATGGTGCGATGCCAACCTAAGGGATGTTAGGCCTCGTGCAAAAGTAAGTTTATCGGCTACCTTACCCTCCGAACCGGAACACGTCATGACGTTATGGCGGCAGGAATAGGTAAGGCGGTGGTACCAATCCGGACGAGTCACTGCGAAACTCGACCACCTAGTCAGATGTAACGGTGTTAGTGACGGTAAGTCTATGCTCGCCTTTTACGAGCTGCCTGTCAGGAAGGCAGGTGGTCTATTCTGCAAAGAAGCCCGGATCAACACGGGGAAAACACGTAAGAGGCGAGCACATGTTAAAATATAGATATCAAGACCACTGTTAGCAAAGTGCTGTGCAGCAACTTGCCAATGTAGGGATCCACCGTATCACCTATTCCTGATGCAATAATGACTCTGTTATGTTTCGATCTGGAGGCTAGGATAGTAGGTAGATCTGCACAATAGGTATTCTATCAAGATAGCGACGCACTTATGGTATCTATGGTGTTTATAGACCTTGGTTGTCTCTTATCATCAGGAGATCGCCTTGTTCACTGACCTCTAACAAAAAAGTCACATTATAATTTCACAAGCGAGCGCTGGTATCATCACATTCCTACACTATAATATAGTTAGTAATATATGTGGCACTAGCTGCTTCTTTGCTACTAAAATTAATATCTATTTTTGTATTAGCTGACCCGCCAGGCCACACATTGTGCTGTCTTAACTATGAATATTAAATTGAAATAAATCCTTTTTTTTTTGGAACGAAGTTCCTTACGGCAGGCTTGGAGGAGATAGGGATTTTGCTGCGCGGACGAACTGAAAAAAATGTGATAGTAAAAACCGTAAGAAAAATTAAAAAAAAGTAGGTGGAATAAAACCGTTAAATGAGACGTGCGCAGGCGCGACAGTCGTATACACAAGCGAGTAGTGTATAATACCTTTCTCTTTCTCCCTCACTCTACCCCGCCAATGGATAGTATTTACTCATGAATTGTGTCGGTTCTACATTAGCCGAACGAAGTTCGTTCCTACCTGGTGACCCACGACACCACATTTATATTTATTAAAACCTTTTCCCGACAATAATTAAAACAAAAATTATTAGCGAAATGTTTCCAACGCTTCAGGCGTCATGCAATGATAGACATTAATTTTTATATACTAGTGGTCGCCCATTGGTTGAAATTCGACCATAATAAATTTTAACTATATGTTATTCAATTTAAATGATGAAAATATAATGGTCAAACATTATTAAGGTTATTGTTATAGCATTGTTAGTTATCTTTTTGATAAGAAAACCATCTTCATTTATCAAGACAAAATTTATTTCCAAACATTATGAATTTATTTTTTGCGCCATCTGTGAAACACTCGGAAGCCGGCAGACTTGCGTATAGGCCTTTATCCCAGCCTAAGGACAGCGACGCACCTGTACCATTTATGATGTCTCTTACTATCAAGAGAGCTGTGTGTTTATTTGTTGACCTCGAACATAAAAAAATCTTTTTTCACTTAAAACAAATCTGTAGAAGAATGATTTCTGTACATTTAATAAAATAAAATAAAAATAGGTGCAGGCGATTAAAAATCGGCACAGAACACACTTATAGTATTTTCAGAATTTTCATCTGTCTATATACCGACCGCAATTTACACCGAATCTATGGAACCGACCTTAAAAAGAAGACATTCCCATGTAAGAGGGGTGATTAAAATTTGACAATTAATGCGCAGACCGATCTCATTTAATCTTCTTTTGATTTGTAGTAAGTGTTTTGCAAATTATTTCATGTATTTTTTTCAAGCCATACATTTTGTGGTTTAGAAATTACAGTATAAAGTGACAAAAAAAATTGAAATCCAGAATGTAGAGAAACACTTGAACTTAAAATACATCTTACATAGACATACGTATTCTTGCACTACTGCTAATCCCCTTGCAGGGTAGGCAGAGAGTGTCGAGTGCCAAGCAAATGAAATTCTTCGGATCGGCTGGTCAAAAATAAAAAAATATAAAGTCGGTCTATCAGTTCTCGAGTTATAACTTGTTGTAATTGCTTTAGATAAATAGATCTATCTATGTATACATTTTAATATATATAAAAATTTTGTTTGCGGTGGACTCATAAACTACTTCACCGATTTCAATTAAATTTGCACACTGTGTGCAGTTTGATCCAACTTGAAAGATAGGATAGCTTATATCTCAATTTATGAACGAAGCCGAAGTGACGGGAGAAGCCGGATCAGGCAGCTAGTCTATATATATAAAAATCAATGCCACTTTTCGTTCTAATTTTATAACTCAAGAACGGGCTCACCTAATGTTTAACCTTTGTTCGGACTATTTAGTAGATGGTTTATGCAAACTTCGCATAAACTATCTACTAAATAGTTTTTTTTTGCATAAAATCGGTGGAGCCGTTCTTCATGTATCACATTTTTTGTAACAAATGAATTCAATAAATGGCGGATCATTTTGTTAATGGTTATTTTTTAGTCAAATTCAAAATTTTTTCATATGGCGATTTTACTGTCATGTTCAAACTTTTTTCAGTGGTTTTTTTTTTGTTTTGTTGTGTTATGTCATTCATGCGGTCACATACGTAGCGAAGCACGTATCGAGCCGCTAGTAATATAATATTTCCATTGGCCAACGTGTGAAAGGACGGAATATATTTTGTTGTGCTATCATTTTAGCAACACAAGTTCATCTATTAGCAAATTTTGGTCAAGCGTTCCAGTGCTGGATTTGACTTCATGAGATCTTGGATTTGATTCCCTTATAGGTCAGCTAAAAGAAAATAGGTTTTTTAATTTTCTAATCAAAACAACGTTTGCTGAAATTGGACATATGCCTGGTTTGTAAGCTTGACACTTATAATGTTGTAGGTCTTAGTGTCTTCTGCTAGTCGTGAGTGCTCGATGGCAAGTACATGTGCCTAACTCAACTTAAAAATACCTTTTTTTAGTCAAAAACAGCTAGAAAAATCTATAAACATTCTATTCATTGTATAAAGAACAGTAATTTATTCATATAGTGGGAACCTTTTCTTGAGAACGAACATTGTTAGGAGTATGTAAACCACACTAGAAGAATTTGCGAATGGAAAAAAGGATAAGGGTGTCCAATAGACGTTTGAAAGCTTTCAAGTGGACTGTGTGAGTTGGATAGCGGTATAGGATTTAACCCAAGTGTGAAAAGGATGTCCGACACTTTGTTGACAGGTTAATGAGGTGGTTGTATTATACCTATTGTTGGGTTTTGAAAAGATTTGTAGTATGGACAGTTTTTTATTGTATTAGATTTAGTTTATGTATGTTTGTTACGCGATTACTCGGCCGATACCTATTAACACAGATTTCGATGGCTATTTTATTGAATTCAATTTTGTCTCATATACTTACCCTCACGCCCGTATCTGAAGAGGTATACAGAGTATAACCGGGATGACAACAACTAGTCGAAGACGTTTAGGCCTACAATGTTATCACATTACTAGAGTAGTATAGTAGCCTCCATCTACCGGGCACATACTCAATCCCGACCAACGTGGTTTTATTAGAAAATTGAAAAAAACTCATTTTTTTATGCTCAACCAGGGATCCAATCCGGGTCCTCATGGAGTCATCATGATTTTGGCAAACACTGACGATGACTTACGATGAGGAATGCATAAGCGGCAGTATTCATTCGGGCGAGTTGGTCTACCGCACTCTCCCATCTAGTTATGACAGATTGCTTAAGGGAAATAATCCAGAAACTTCAATTACTAGTTTACTTACCGTGCGATGGAGTTGTCACATCCGATCATAATATCATAAATAGCAAAAAGTACAACAGTGACTGCAGAGACAATTTAAAATTTCCTAATCTCTGGTCATTTCATGAGCCCTTTGATTTGATATCCATTTGGCATCGTTAGTAAATAAAATCCATACTTAAAATTGCAAATGCGAATTTTTCCTGTCTGTCGGCTACTACTTCATGGCTAAACCGCTTAACCGATTTTGATGAAATTGTATATGCAGATAGTTAAAGATCTGCGTTCAAGCATAAGACACTTTTGTAAAAAAATCTGTTCTACGCTAAGAAAATTGCGAATAAACAGCTATTGAATGAATTAATAAAAAACACTAACAAGCTCTTCACAACGAGATAAGTCTTCTCTCACCGATGTAGCTACGGGCGATAAATACGTAACTATATCTATAAGAGAATAAAAAAATCTTATCGTCTTACCCCAAATAAAAAGACGACTTTTAACTAAACACTGTTTAAAATCGTCAATCAACCAATAGAAATAATGCAGTATGCATGAGGATGACGTCGCAGGATTTTATTTGTTTAAGAATTTAATTTTGTAGTGCTTAGTAAAACATATTTAGTTTATTTTTTTGTAGAAAAGGTTAGTAAAACATATGGTCAACGAGTGTTTATTTTTTTGTAGAAAAAGGTTGATGTCATCACTGCCAGTTGACACATTTAAATCTAATTCGGTAACATGACTCTTGTTTTAAAGGGACTAAAGTACAACCGATGTGACCTTTCCAAATCTGTTACCAAGAAATGTCTGAAATCTGAAATGTGAATATCTGAAATGTCCTAACAGACACTTTTTCGCGCGTCCACCCTATTGTGTCCACCCCTTGATGAGTCATGATTGTTGAAACATGATAAGATACATAAATGAAGTGGTGAGAGAAATATACTTATTTAGAAGACAGCGTACAAATGAAATAATAAGATGCTATTTATCGCGATTCAGTTACTTTTTTTATATTGTATAGTATTCAATTACTTACAATTAAATTATTATTTATTATATTAAATAAATACAATTTAAATAGTAAGTTAAACTCGCCGCCTATAACACCAAAAGCGGTAATGGCGTGTTGACAACCTGGACTGCAACTTAAGTATTTTTTGTGATAGGATTTGGAACAAGCACACTGCTCTCCTGGTAGTAAAAGACAACCGTGGCATATTGACACCGTAGACGTTATATATGCATTGCTATACTGTGGCCGGGATAACAGGCCTATTATGCAAGCCTACCGACTACCCACCCTCCGGACCGGAACATGACATTATCGCCTTTGTGGTCTAACGGTCCGGGTGTTGGACTTGACTGCATGAGGTCCCGGGTTCGAATCCCGGGTCGGCAAAAAGAAAATTGGATTTTTCCAATTTTCTAATAAAAAAAATGTTGGTCGGGATTGGAAATGTGCCCGGTTGGCGATAGGCTTGCCACCTATCACATTGTAGGACTTAGTGTCTTCGGCTAGTCGTGGGTGCCTTGTTTGTACCTCTGTCTAACTCTTCGGGGATATGGGCGTGAAGATACTTTACTTTACTTGCCCAGGATGCCTACCTGGGCAAGCTCTTCCATAGCACTCTAGCATCAGTGGTCTTGCTGGTAGTAACCCAGTTACTCTATGCTTTACACGCTGCCAGACAGAGAGATAGATGGTCTTCGGGACTCAGACCAACCCGGAGAAAAACGTGATAAAATACTAATGTACTGGTGACAGGAATAAATAAGGCATTGTATACCAATCCTCTTGAGATACTACATACACTATATAGACTTATGCTTACCATTTATCAGTTGGCTATAAAGTACTTCATAGAAGAGAAAACTGTTAACATATTCGACTTATTTATTGGTCGTATACTTGTTTTAACCGCAAAGACATCTTTTCAAACATGTCTCAATTTACATTAGACAGACACATGGCTAAGGCCTAATACATTTTAATTTTTTTATGGAATCCCGTTTTTAATTTGGTGTAGTGTTCTCAAGGGGGATAAAAAGGTCAAAATGTTGATATTTATTCGAAAATAACAAAATGTAAATTAGTAGTATAGGTTTTGAACGAGATGCGAAAGCCGTACGCATATGCGAACAATGTTAGATCAGGACAAGCAACATGCCCCCAAATGGCAGTCTATTACGATGTGTTTTTCTGGTTGGTTGGTTGACTTGATGGTTTTCCAATAAGACCTCTTCTTTATTTTTAAGCTCTGATTTTTTTTTATGTTATAGGAAGGCAAACAAGCAGACGGATTTCCTGATGGTAAGAAATTCACGCTGCCTAGAGACACCAAAGATGGTAATGGTGCGTTGCCAACCTGAGGTCTGGATGTTAGGCCTCGATCAAAAGTAAGTTTACTGGCTACCTGAACCGGAACACGTCATGACGTTATGGCGGCAGAAATAAGTAAGGCGGTGGTACCAATCCGGGCGAGTCGTTGCGAAACTCTACCACCTAGTCAGATGTCACGGTGTTAGTGATGATAAGCCTATGCTCGCCTTTTAAGAAAGGCAGATGGTCTATTCTGCAAAGGAGCCCGGATCAACACGGGGAAAAACTAACATAAACTTCTAAGTTTTGTCAAATAATTTTACGTTTTTAACCCCCGAAGACAAAAGTGGTATAAATTTGACGTATCAGTGTGTGTCGATGGCATCGTAATTCCGATGGAAAAAGTGGGACTTATCTGTGTATAGATTTTCTATCTTTGGAAAAAATACAAGATGCACTTAAAATAAGTTTAGTTACTGCTTAGCAGAATTACCACCAATGTCGTATTCTGATTTAGTCATGAACTAACAGGTAAAACTAAAATCCAAGCCCTGATGTAAACAAAAATTTGTTGTTCTTTCTTTCTTTAGGTTTTGGCCTTCACGTTAGTATTTAGCCATTAGTCAAGTAGAAATTTGCACCAAATTTTATATCAATTTCAATTAATGTTCATAGTCATCAGTCATAAGTCGTCAGGAAGTCATGTCAGGCTCTTGGGTAAAGCGGTGGCCTGTTTACTCAAGCTCATGTAATGAGATTTGGCGGCAACGAGGAAATACACGATACGCTAATTTCTTCACGATTATTTCATTTGTGCTCTTTCACTGAACAAATTTGTACAAAATGCCACCAAAATTGACTAATTTCACTCAATATCAACACGAAATTCAATAATTATGAAAAAACTTTGACCATCTTTTCTCTCGATGGCGCCAAAACTCATTTTTTTAAAAAGTAGATTATCAACTTGACTGTTTTTTTTTGTTCGTTACGCGGTTACTCGGCCAGTAGCAAATAGGCGTTGATAGTTCTTTTTAAGAAAGCAGGTCATGATTCTGCGGTGGATCTGTACTTTGATCTTTATCTGGCTAGTATTTTTAGAGTTATACTTAACTAACAATATATTATTAACTAATTTAGGTATCTCTATGACGTCGTTGGTAATGACATTGAAGTCGGTTTGAAGTCGTTCTCCAAAAAAGGAGGAAGTTCTCAATCAACTGTATGTTTCTTTTTTTTCAGCCAATATCCAACTGATTTAGATGTTTTTTTAGAAAGAGGTCATCACTCCGAAATGGCCTGATATTAATTTTATAAGAATTCGACAAGTGGTTTTAAATTACACTTAACAATGCATAAATGTTTCCTCAACATAAACAAAAGTTTATGCATTACTAGTCGGGTATAAAGTATACACATAAACCTTCCTGTTCAATCACTTTATCTATTAAAAAACTGGGTCATAATCCGTTGCATAGTTTGAAAGATTTAAGCGTACAAAGGGACATAGGGACAGAGAAAGCGACTTTGTTTTATACTATGTAGTGATTATGTATAACTTAAAAACTACTAGTGGGATGTTGACATCATTTATGTGAAACAATTTATATTTATATGTGAAAAAATTACCTTTATAAATGAAAATCGCGACGTGGTACGCATTAAAATAGTTGGAGTTGGTTTTTGCAGTTTCACTTTCTTTACATTATTTCGTAATAAAAAAAATCTCATAAATATTCAAGTTTGATCATTGAGCTATGTATCTGCAAGCCTATATCCCCTAAAGGGTAGGTGAAGGTAGAGGTAGAAGCACAACAAAGGTCCCCATGACTACCCAAAGACACTATCTCATAATGTGATAAGTGGCAAGCCTACCGTCAACTGGGTACATACCTAATTACAGGCAAGATTATTTTTAATTAAAAAATTGAAAACACATAATTATTTTTTTTGTTACCAGACTCAGGGATCGAACCCGGGACCTCAAGAACTCTTTGAGTTAGACAGTTTATAACTAAGTACTGTTAGGCAATATAGAAAATGTGAAGATTTTTAATGCTGTCATCATGAAGCTCTAATACTATTTCTCTTTGATTTATCGGCCTCTTTTTCATTTTGACTTTGTGATTGACATGACAATATTCTCAGAAAGAGAGGTATGTATATCAAAGTGAGTCTCTTTCTAATTTACCGACCTCTTTTTTGAGAGTCTAAAAATTGTTAAAACTGCAAACATTGGACATGCTGGTTTTCGTTGTATAAAGACTTTACAAAGTTTAGTATTTAAGCCTCACCACATTTGTTGGTCTAGTCTGTGG
>NJDC01002333.1:0-26861 GCA_002245475.1 Calephelis virginiensis
AATCGAATCATCCTTATGGCACTAGAAATAATCATGTCTGTGTATGTTTGTTTTTTTCTTTTACGTCGCAACTGTCACAGTTTATTGTTTTTGAAATGAAATTTGTTTATTTGCGGAATAAGTGTTAAAAAGTTTATTTTATTTTATTTATTTTATTTAACACTTTCTTGCACACAAAAATTAAAATACACGAGAAGTTAAAAATGCACAAAAGGCGAGCTTATCTCTAACTAAAGAAATTTCTTCCAGCCAACCCAAAAAAAAAATTAAGCTTTGAAAATAAAATGGAAGGCATCGTGTATAAAACAATTAACTATAGATATACTTAGAACAAATAAATAAGAATATACTAATAAAGTGTGTAAAAAAAAACAGGTACAATTATAATTATTAAAATATCTTAAGTAAGATAAGTAATGTTCCTTCAATCTTTTCTTAAAAGTAGGTAAAGAAGGGCTGTCACGAATCACGGTAGGAAGGGAATTCCACAATTTGATTGATTGGAAAGTAAAAGATTTAGAATAACAACTAGAGTGCGAAGCGGGAAAACGAAGTAAAGTTGTTACAAAAATGTTTAAGTGTTTAATACTCAAATATCCTATTCACATTGCGGTGTGCCAATATTTAATTAAATTTAATAAAATTTGTGCAGAGATAGTTTAAGAGATGGAGAGTAACATAGACTACATAACTTTCGACTTATACTAAGGCCGTGGCCTACGTTTTAAAAATTAAATTGTAGATATTTTTGTACCTATACTTGCTAGACACGCATTTCATTTCAAAGTTAACCTTATATGAAACTTAGTCTCCATCTTCAGCCCAGACGGATACAAGCCAATGTTTACAATCAGTTCTTACAACCGTCTATCATCGATGTTAGTTCAACCATTGAAGTGTGAGCCAACTCAATAAAAATACTTGAATCAAAGCTCTAATTTACTCAATTAACAATTACATTTAATTTTTAATTTAATTAATCAAATTAGATATTTATTAATGCACACAATGCCAGTCCCTTCCTGCCGCCTAAAAATTGGCTGCACACAGCAACGTTTCTCATTGGTTGAGAAAAATAAAGAGTTTGAATACTTTTAAAGTACGGTAAGAGGAGTACGGAGGCCAAATATTTCGTTTGCTTAGTGTAATATAACTATCTCCTTTTATTCGCATCATGATCATGCATTTTTTGCCAGTTGTATATATATATATATATATATATACAACTAAAATTACTGCACAACTCATACCATGACCTATTTGAAGTTTTTAGTGTTAAAAACAAACGATTTTTGGATATTACATTGTCTTAAGAATTATTTTACACTTTTATATTATCACGTCGATGTTAATGTCGTAACGTTCGTCTAAGAAAAAACTTGGAATTAAAATGGCGGCAAGAATTGTTAACGTGCTGGTAGCAATCCGGACTCTCTAACATCTAACTGTGACTGAATACATTATTGGAATCATTCAATAATAATTTCCGTAATATGGTGTCGTCATATCCCGACGTCGCTATATCTCTAAATCTCTACATACATCGATTCATTAAACGAGTCTGTGGTCTAGCGGTCCGGTGTCGGATTTGACTTCTTGAGATCCCAGGTACGATCCCCAGGCCGGACAACAAATAACTATAAAATGCGTTTTTCTAATCAAAATAACGTTACCCAGGATTGAATATGTGCCCGGTTGCTGATAGGCTTGCCACCTATTACATTGTTTGTGTGTCTTCGGCAAGTCATTATGCCCTGGTTGTTTCTCTGTAAAGACACTTTATTTTTCTACATACATCTACTTAAATGCCTAGAAGTAGGGTATAAACTAAGTGAGAAGGAGATTTAAATTTAAATGAAACTAGTTCTTGCACAATGTTTAAAGTTAAAAAAATAATAATATATCATGTAAGTATTATGTTTTTAATAATAGAAAGTAGGAAGTTGTTGGTTTTTTCTATAAGAAACCAGTTAAAAAACTGATGAATATTCAAAGAAACGAAATTTAAAACATTTCTCTGATTACTTCTACTCTTGAATCTCGATATTTTGGTAATTGGAAATTGGACTCCTACATGTCATTTTAGGTACTTTTGAACACAGTACTGGCAGATTTAGTTACAAATAAATTCAATAAATTAATTTATTGTTTACTTTTAAGTAAATGATAATAATTCGCCAGCAATATATAATATTGCATGAATCGAGCATTTGGTTGCTAGACTACCCTACTAGTATTGTCAATCGAAAGATGGTAGAAGCTCGTTCGCTTTTGACTTGCTTAAGTGGTCTATAATCTTGGCCATAAGGCACCGACTCACAACATCTTTTGTATCCATAGGCGACAGTTATCTCTTACCATTCGGATAGCCACCTGCATATTCCTTATAATTATAACACCAAAAACAAAAAGATTACTCACGTTATCACTCCTCGATCTAATTAGTGACTACATGGCCACCCGTTAAGATATCCTTATATAAGCAGCAGGAGATAGTGATCTGGTATCCAACGCACTTGATATGTAATCAATTGATTGGTTTTTACTATCTTAAATAATCTGTTTATGAAAAGATCCAGAAAAATAAAACTTATATTTTAAGCGTAGTAAAGCGAAAATCCTAATCTCATCGTCAAGCAGCAAATTTTTGAATATGTTGGTATGTTTGGAAGGATCATTCGGATTGGGTACTACTTTTTTTGTTGTATAAGACTGATGACACCACTATCCGAATGTTATCCGTGGTCTATAAAAACATAGATATACATTTATCGCCGTCGCGTATTTTTGAATTTCGATATCATGCAAATTGGAAATAGGAATTGTATATTTCATTTTAGGTACTCTTGAAAATAATACTGGCAAATTATAAGATAACATTTGTATAATCGACAACATTCAATTATTTATCGGATTCATTGGTTGTTTTGGAACTTAATGGTAATAATAATCAACTTGTACTGAGTACCTAAAATGTATCTCATTTTCCGATTCCAATTTCCAATTCGCATGAAATCGAGATTCAAGAGTATCCTCACAACAACCAACATGTTAAGCTCTACATGCAAGTCTACCTTAGGGTAAGGGAGTCGCCTTCCGAACCGGAATACTACGTCGTCCAACACTCATAATAGTTACATGAATAAGGAGTTAGAACCCTACTAAAGTAAACACACTTTTTTGTAGTAAACACCTGTACTTATCCACTATACACTTTACTTAATACATTTCATTACTCTTTATCCAATCGGTTTTACTGTTTACAGCATCATCAGGGCTTTGAAACTAAAGATAAAAAGATGTTGGTTGGATGTTACCAAGTGATTACTACAAAAAGTGTGTATACAATGGAATTCCACCAAGTGCCGACGATAGCAAGTATAGATTCTATCTAAGTAAATTACTGCACCCTACCACCAGTAGTCATGTTGGTATAAAACTATATTCACACTACCCGGAAAGGTAGGCTACGCAAAACTTGCCGGACATACTAAGTCGCATAATGTGATAGATGTTTTTGTTAGTACATGGGCTATGTTTGCCTCTGACGAGCTGCCAGACAGGAAAGCAGATTTTTCCACACAAAGGCCCAGGGCGTTATTTCACATTAGTTCACTCAGAGTTTACATCTGTCATGGGTGATGTAGTAATTGCCTTCCTGTCAGGCAGCTCGTAAAAGGCGAGCATAGACTTACCGTCACTATCACCTTGACATCTGAGTAGGTCGTAGAGTTTCGCAGCGACCCACCCGGATTGGTACCACCGCCTTACCTATTCCTGCCGCCATAACGTTATCACGTGTTCCGGTTTGGAGGGTAAGATAGCCGGTAAACTTACTTTTGCTCGAGACCTAACATCCCGGCCTCAGGTTGGCAACACACCACCACCTTTGGTGTCTCTAGGCGGAGTGAATTTCTTACCGCCAGAAAATCGGTCTGCTTGTTAGATTTCCAATGTCATAAAAAAACCCCATTAAAAACTTCTAGTGAAGGCTCCGTTCTCAAAAGTCAATAACGCATCTGACGGACGCTCAGCATCATTACCTCGTATCATCTTTGTGGAGCGCATTGCTCGTGACGTTGTTTTGAAAGAATCTATCAAAAAACTTGAATAGATTTCTTGATCCTGGTTGCTGGGGAGTAAGTTTTTCCGTTTCTTCTCCTCACTGGCTAGGTTTTGAAACGTTGGTAGCTGATGGTAGTTAGGGTAAAACTTTTTACATTTTAAAATCACACAGTATTATCCTATCACATTTTAATGTTTTGTATCTTCACGCCCATATCCCCGAAGAGGTAGGCAGAGGTACAACCAAGGCACCCACGACTAGCCGAAGATACTAAGTCCCACAATGTGATAGGTGGCAAGCCTATCGCCAACCGGGCACAATTCCAATCCCGACCAACATTTTTTTATTAGAAAATTGGAAAAATCCAATTTTCTTTTTGTTGGCCGACCCGGGATTCTAACCCGGGACCTCATGCAGTCAAGTCCAACACCCGGACCGCTAGACCACAGAGGCGATTTATGTTTTGTTCTAAATAAAACAAAATATGTTATAAATTTAAGTAATAAATTTGTATAAATTTTAAAAATACTTGCATGCATGGTACAATATGTTAAAATCAAATATTTTTTGTAACAACTTCTAACACACATATTCAGCAAATAAATATTTTTATTGAAAAAAAGTGTCCTTACACCGCTATCCCCGAGGCAGGCAGAGGCATAACCAATTCATGACATTTCTTTTAAAATCAACAACGCATTAGAGACGGCTACCGTCATATTACTAAACATAAACTAAAGTAACTACTAGGTTCACTTGGTAATATCTTTAATACACTGTTAAACAAACTTTACTCTTACTCTAGTCTTTGTTATTAAGAAGGCTAGTGTTACAAATATTCATAGATATAGGTGATAACTTAATAAATAACCTTGCGTGCTCCATTAATCATAGATGTCACATTATATATACTTATATCGGCTCCATGGAATATGTTAGTGGCGATAGGAAAAGGCGGTAGATCCCTATCCAGGAAAGTTACTGCAAACACTACCAAGCAGCTATTAGCTAAATTTATTAAGAAACGGGCGAAGGGTCATTACATCCTCACATCGATTAAAAGTAAAGAAATATAATTATCACTGGACAATTGACACAAATCTAACTCCAAAGTAAGCAAATTATGTACCCGAGTTCTAAGTGAGTCAGCGATACTAATAAATAAAAGTACTTAAATAGTAATTTAATTGTCCGGTCAGGAATCAAACCCGGTGCTGTGGAGATAGACGTGTACGCTAACCCCGGACAAGGCAGTCAAAAATATAATTAATATCTTCCCCGTGTTGGTCCGGGCTCCTTTGTAGAATAGACCATCTACCTTCCTTGCTAGGCAGCTCGTAAAAGGCGAGCATAGGTTCACCGTCACTACCACCGTGACATCTGACTAGGTGGTAGAGTTTAGCAGTAACTCGCCCGGATTGGTACCACCGCCTTACTTATTCCGGTCGCTATAACGTCATGACGTGTTTCGGTTCGAAGGGTAAGGTAGCCGGTAAACTTACTTTTGCTCGAGGCCTAACATCCTGGCCTTAGGTTGGCAACGCACCATTAGCACCTTTGGTGTCTCTAGGCGGCGTGAATTTCTTCCCATCAGGAAATCCATCTGCTTGTTTGCCTTCCAATATCATAAAAATAAAAAATAAAATAAAAACAATTTGTACTTTGATTTCATATTTTGAAATAAATACAAACCGTTAAATCTGATATAAACTGAAGCTGTCAGGCTTAGCACCATTTTCCCCCCCGAGGGTCCGAGCCTTGTCGTGGCGGGAGGGGCTGAGTGACTGGGGTCGAGCTGGGTCCCCGCTGAAACCAATACGGACCAAGGAGGGCGCTCCTCAGTACCCCACTCTGCCCAAGAGGGGACACGAGGAGCGCACACAGGGTGGTGGGCCACTTGGCCCGCGTGGGGTGGCGGCAGTTCGGCTCGCGGAGAAGGGGGGCGGGCTTTCCATCCAGCCCGCCCGGTCGTGATGGGGTTGCGGCAGGTGCAGGGGTGCCTGTCGCCACTGGAACCCCGAAGTAGTGCACGCTGTGTCACCGTTCACCACTTCAGATGGTAAGATGCCCCTGTTGAGTGGGGCTGCTAGAAGGGGATTTTCGGACCCAGCGCCGCCGGGGCAGTGGAAGTGTGCCAAAGCGTCCCCACAGCCCCGGTACCTGGCGAAGGTGAGGACACCGTGGGGTTGTAGTCAGTAGGAGTCTGACATAACCCGCCACTTCCCCCGAAAGTGGCGGGTATCCATGATGGATTTCCCAACGATAAAAAAAAAAGGCTTAGCACCATTTTACTTCGCATCATAGATACTTGGACTTACTGCTAACCTTTTAAGCTATTGCATAGCTTCTATCGCGGGCCTTGAGTGTTCAATCGACCACCATGAGGATTGGTGGTACGGAACAGAATACCCTATGTCAGGAGACCCTAAAGACCTAGCACCCTATGTCCCTAAGGCCCTAGATGCCTACCAGCCCTAGCCCTAACATAAGGTTTAATATATACTTATATAGATAAGTGCGGGATGTCTGTACCAATAATCCTACGGTAGCAGACGGAACCCTACGGGTAGGATAGGTGGTAAGGATGTGGTGATATTCTCAAAGCAGATCAAGCAGGCTCACTTGACCAATTAAGGAGTTGAATGTGAAGCAGGAAGGCCGCTTTGAATGGATGGTAAATGAGACAAGAACCAAGGTTCTAATCTGATTTGTTGAAAGAATTCCGAAGTATATATACAAGTTACACCGACACACACATTCATATAAAAATCTTTGTGTCTCATCTGTGTAAGTTGCGGATGCAGCATCTTTTCGTGGTGAAACATCAGGATGTGCTTGTATGTGAATTCCGCTGTCCTCCTTTCAGTGGCGTGTCAGCAGTTGCTTGTTATGTTGAACGTGATCACGTTGGCGTCGGCTGGCGTCTCCAACGGCTTGGGCCCAGATAAGAGTTGGTAGAGTTCTAAGGCTTCATATGGTAGCACTTCTTGTTCCATATCATTTCTTCTACACCGATTTGGTTTAGGAGGTGGCACGTTTTCAGATTTTCTGTGATGCTCCTTGTGTTTGTTGTGTGTCGTGGTGGTGAGATGATGCGTTGTGACATTGCATCGACCTCGTATCCATCTGTTTACCTGGGAACCATAGCAAACAAATATAAGTATTAAGATTATTACTATAGAAAAACTTCTCAAACTGACTATATATGAATGTTCTTTTATTTGTTTCCATACTGTGTTATCCAGCTGGGTTTACAAGGATTTTCTGAATTTAATACGTTTTGAAATGTGTCAATAATTTCTTCTTTTGAAATTGATTGTTTTGTTTCTAAAGACAGAATCTTTGTATCGAGCGTGAAATGTATTGTTTTAGCAAAGGATGCTTGTGCAGTCATTGATTCCGTTCTTTTGGCTGATAATAAACTGTGTTTTGTTTTAATAATACAATTTTCAGCAATCCGAAGAATTCCTATAGTTTGTAGCACTACTTCTTGTCGTTGCCCGTCGCAATTGATTGAGGCAGTAGTTGCCTTTGTTGGTACGAAGAGCCAGGTATTGGCAATATATAACTGTTTCCATAATACATCCGATGCTATATTGTAAATTTTTGATATACACCGATTTTTGTCATGATATTGGTGTGTTTTGAAAATTTGTCCAACGATGCAATTGTCATTTGATTGCATGTTCTTCACCGCCACCGGAAAACAAATAAAGCTATTGCCTTTACGCAAACAGTCCTTAAATTCTTCGTAGCTTATTTCAAAATATCTTTCATAGTTATAATCAATTCCCAGTAACGCTTTGTGTATGATATTATTGATAAATGTTTCATCGTCATTCATTTTTGGTGCTGGTGTGACATGTATTAGCGTATATTTTGAAATGTCATGTATTGGATAATAAGCATAAATCATTATGTGTGTGGCATTTGCTGATATCTTTGTGGTTATCAATTGAGATTGCACAATTTTTAAGTTTGGTGGAAACTTTGTATTGGCTGAATCAATGTTTTTGTTCAAATTTTGTTTAATAGTTTTTGGAGATAAAACCATATAAATCACAGCATTTTCTAAGTATAGTTGCATTAAACCTGTATAGTGGTCCATTATCTCCGATATATAGTTGAGGGTTAAATTGTATGTTTGTATGACTTGAATTTTTATTTGATTCCGATCGGTCGTTTTGTACCATACATTGTTATCATCAATTATCTGTAACACTTGATTTAGCTTATTTTGAAATATTGCTAACCTCGTTTGTCTCTCTCCTCTGTTTGGTTGACGGTAGTGATGGTAGAAATCATAAATTTTGTTTGATGGTTTGCTGTTTCAATGAGTTGATTCTGATTGTTTTTTAAAGTATCTATGTCTTTATATACTTCGTCGTTTACTCCAAATATGGATGTTAAGAATTTTCCTAATAAGCCTCGCTTACGTCGTGTGAGTGCCATTTCTGTTAAATAGTGAACTATGTTTTCAAACTGTGTCTTTTCTTCTTCCAAATGGTGACTAAACTCTTTACAATGTGTTTCATCTGTTAGTATTTCCAACCGATTACTGTGCTCGTTGAATTGCTTTGTTACATTTAATATCCTCTCTTGCAAAATATGTTTCGATTCTAAATTTTCCACGATCTTTTGTCGCAGATCCGATTTGTTCTACATAAAATCCAGGATTTATGTTCTGGAGAGTGTATGCCCAAGTAGCAGTTGTAATGTTGAAACACTGAACTATTATTTACAGTAACACGAATATTTTCCAATGTTCGTATTTTTCTTTTGCTGGTGTGTGTGTGAGATTTGTTTGTACTACTATCCCGTTACTGCCTATAACTGTTTGGGTGTCATTGCTTAGACCAGTGCCCTCAATATCCTCATTAACTGATAGTGAAATAAGGGTGTGAATTGATCTTTTCTGTTTATTTCCGTTACTTTTTTGTAATGTTACTACTCTTGTCCTATTATCAGGGGGTGATTACGTATCTCAGTTGTCAACTCAAACTGTAAAAGTGTACATCAAATGACGTCATTTGTGTTTGCTATCTATTGTATTTCTGTTGGTCACTGGAGATAGCAAATACAAAACACGTAATTTGACAGCGATTCGATGTGCACTCATCCATTTTAAGTTGGTAACTGAGTTACATAATCACCCCCCAGGTCCTGTATGAATTTCTGTAATTTTCGCTCATGGCCTAATATTGTCATCTTTTATTATTACTGCTGTACCAACTTTTAAATTTTCACAATTTTCTTTCCACTTATATCTTTGCTGGAGTTGTTGTATGTACTCCTTTGTCCAAGTTTTCCAAAAGTCTCTTTTCATTCGTTGTATAAACTTCCATCTGTTTATTAACTCAATGTTATCGTTCTGGATTGGGTCTGGTATTCCTACTGCTTCCCTTCCGATCAAAAAGTGACTTGGTGTTAATATGGTATTGTCGTGTATATCTTTGGTTAATGGACATTCAGATTCTCCGATGACCCGTCGTAAGTGGTGTTTTATTGACTTGACCGCTGCTTCCCAGATGCCTCCAAAATGAGGTGATAAAGGTGGTATGAAATGCCACTCAGTTCCCATATTTGTTATTATATTTTCGAATTGCGGTTATTGAGTAACATTAAGTATTTCCTGATATAAAAATTTGTTGTACCAACGAAATTTGTTGCATTATCACTGTACATGTGTGATACATGACCCCTACGTGCCATAAATCTTCGAAGCGCTTCAACAAATGTTTCTCCTGTCAAATCTCCAACTAATTCAAGATGTATGGCTTTGGTTGCCAGACATATAAAGACAGTAATGTATGCTATGTGTGACTTAAATCCTCTTTCCTTTGTTGATCTTATTTGTATTGGTCCCGCAAAATCTACTCCTGTATGAGTGAACGGATGCGATTGAGTCACCCTTGGTTTTGGTGAAATTCCCATCTTTTGTGATGCTGTTTTGGCTTTGTATCTAATACATGTGACATATTTATTAATTATGCCCTTTGTCTTACTCTTTCCTCTAAAAACCCAGTATTTTTGACGCAAATATGCCAAAGTTAGTTTGTTGCCTCCATAAAGTGTTTTTAAATGAGCATCCTGAACTATCAAAGTCGTTACATAATGATCATATGGCAACAGTATTGAGTGTTTTTGACTATATGGTAATTCTGAATTTTGAAGTCTACCTTCCACTCTTAATAATCCTTCCTTATCAATGAACGGATCTAATGTAGACATCTTGTTGCTTTTTGGCGCGATTTGTTTGCTCTGAAGTATCTTTAATTCTTCTTGAAATCTTTCCCACTTTACTAATCTAATTATACGACTCAGTGTGTCTTTTATCTCTCCTAGTGACAGTGCACCTGCTTTTGATGATTTGCTGGTTAATCTTTAACAATATGTTAATACCCTAACCATTCGAGTGAAATCCGAAAACTTCTCCCATAATACATTCACCTCCTTGTTATTTGTCTTTATACAATGAGTTCTGACTTCGTGAAATTGCTCAGGTATTGTTTTCATTATTGGAATGTTATCTGTCGATAGCCATAGTGGACCACCATAACTTAATTATTGAGTTTTTCTGGTTTGACTCCTCTTGATATCAATATGCTGGATTTTTTGCAGATACTACATAATTCTAATGAGCATCTGGCAACACCTGTTGTATTTCTGATCCTCTATTTGCTACAAATGTTTGTCATCGTTCGGCTCCTTTTTTTATCCATCCTAATGTTATCATTGCATCAGTCCAGCAATACAATGCGGTGTTTTCTATTGCTAAGATTTTTCTTACTCTGCTAATCAGTTTCGTGAGCAAAACAGCTGCACATAGTTCCAAGCGAGGCAAAGTTGTTTTCAGTTTTCTTGATGCTACTTTTGATTTTTTAATACGGCAATATACAACAGCTCCATAGGCTTTTTCTGATGCGTCACTAAATCCATGTAACTCAATATCCCTCGTACTGTCAGTATAGGACCATCGCGGAATCTTAATTTTTTCTATTTCTTTTAACGAGTTTTGTATCTCTATCCATTGTTTTCGATATGTATCTTCTACTTTCTGATCCCATTCTGTGTCATTAATCCAAAGTGCTTGTACAAGTAACTTTAACGTTATTATCACCGGTACTAACCATCTCAGTGGATCAAAAATGTTTGCTACCTCTGACAGAATAACGCGTTTTGTTGGCTCCTCATTATTTATGGTAACGATCTTAAATCGAAAATTATCTTCTCTTACTAAATACTATACGACTACTATACGACTCCAAGTGATTTTCTATGTTCGTCCAATTATAATGTTAGCAATTGATGGCTTTTGTCTTCGTTCTTTATATTCTCTAATAATTCACTACTATTAGATGACCATTTACGTAACTTGAATCCCCCTTTCTCCAACATCTTAATCAACTGTATCTGTAACTCTTCTGCCTTTTTTAGACTGTCAGCTCCACTCAATATATGGTGGCTTTACTTGCCACAGGATATTTTGTTTCTTCGTCTAACGCAAAGTTTTCACTGCTAAAAATGGAGCACTTGTGGTTCCATATGTGACAGACATGAGCTCGTATTCATCAATAGGCTCATCTGGCGAAAATCTCCATAATATTCTTTGATAACTTATATCTTTTTCGTCTAACTTAATGAAGCGATACATTTTTATAAAGTCTGCCATAAATGCTACTTTGTGTATACGCCATTTTAATAGTACGAGTATGTCGGATATATCTTGCTGCAAGCGTGGTTCTTTATATAAACTACTATTTAGACTTAAATTATTTTTTGTTTTACTACTTACAACAAACACAACTCTAAGTTTTGTTGTCAGGGATTCTTCTCTTACAACTGGTTGATGTGGTATATAATATTTCCCTTTTTTATAACTGCGTTTATTTACTTTTCTCATGTGACCCATATAAATATTCTTACATAAATTCCATATATTTTATACGAACTTCCTCATTCTTCAGGAACTGTTTCTCTAACTGCAACAATCGTGCTGCAGCTTTATTTCGTGATTCGCCTAAATGCAAATTTTTATCTTTAAACGGTAATCGTACTGTATACGTTCCATCAACATTTCGCCTTGTCGTTTTTCTATAATATTCTATGCAAGCTTCATCTTCCTTCTTTAATTTGTTTTCTTGGACAACTTCTTCTAATTCCCAAAACTTTGCTATTTTTTTTATTTCTTCTGTTTGTGCCACATAGCCTACTACAGTTATATTATTTTCTAATTTACTAGTAAAAAATCCTGAAAAAATCCACCCTAATTCTGTATTTTTAGCAATTATTCCATCACTTAACTTTTCTAAACCTACTAGTAATATTTTACTATACTCTTGTGCCCCTAAAATTATATCTATTGGTCCATCTATTGGTATTTGTTCCAAGTTGCTCCTTGGGAGACATCCCGTGAGCTTTGGTAATATCATAAGGGATACTGGTAATGTGAATTCACTTGTATATCTTGGTTTAAACGTAATGTTAATACTGTAGTTTGAGTGTTTCGGCCTTTAATTTCTGCTTGTATTTTTATTTTCGGATATGACAAAATTTGAGCTCTTTCTTCCGTAAAAAACGAAGCTTCTGAACTCTGATCAATCAAGATTCTCAACGTATGCGGCATTCCATCGTACGCTGTGGTTCTTACTAAAGCAGTCGCTAGTAACGTTATTCTTTCTACATTGTTCTCACGAGTACCTGATACGTTGGAGCTCAGCTTGTTAGTTAAAGTAACTGTATCCGTTTTTGAAGTTCCGTCATTGCGTGGTGTATAATCTTTATTAATTCTTAATTCCTAAGCTATTGTGGTTAACACGATGACATTTTACACATTGTCTATAAAATTCACTGAGACATGGTTTCCAAGCACTGTGACTTAAGCATTGTTTGCACAATTCCCTATCGGTCACGATTTTGATGCGGTCGTTAACAGATAACGCCTCAAACCTAGGACAATGATTAATTGTGTGATTGTCATTCTTGCAGTACCAACATTGTTTAACTTGACCAATTAAGGACTTGAAGGTGTCTTCGCCGCTTTGAGGGGATGGTAAATAAGACCAGAGCCAAGGTTCTAATTTGATTTATTGAAATAATTCCTAAGTATATATACAAGTTACACCGACACACACATTCATACAAAAATCTTTGTGTCTCATCCGTGTAAGCTGCGGATGCAGCATCTTTTCGTTGTGAAACATCAGGACGTGCTTGTATGTGAATTCCGCTGTCCTCCTTTCAGTGGCGTGCCAACAGTTGCTTGTTATGTTGAACGTGATCACGTTGAACGAGTGTGGAGACCGAATCCAGAAATTCCGTAACGAAAATAACCTAACACGCCCTACTCCGACCGGCACAGCGGTGATACTTTTTAGTTTTGCCATCTATCGACGAATAGCAGAACTTTTATTGACTTTTTGATCACGCTTATCTCTTTAGTTCAGCAACTCGCCTGTAGATGGCATTGGTTGTATCGCCGCTATTGCGCATGCATAATTCATACTAGCTTACACAACTTTTTATACAAATGAAAATAAAAATAAACGATCCGTGGAACAAAACATTAACCGAGTACATTTTATTTGCGGACAGTTATTGAAAACCAAATCCACTATTTACTTCACCGATACCGATTACCGATTGTTAACGAATATTGTGCATAACTATTTTAGTAACTAAGGGCCAATTGCACGTTTCTAGGTTATTTCAATTATTTGGCTAATTAACTTTGAATTAGCTTCTAGTAATGGTTATATTTGTCTGTTTTAACTCGTTCAATCTAAGCCAGAAATTTGTAAGTGGCCTTAAATCTTATTATACTCTTCAAGAGGATTTTTTAGTTGGCATAAGCGTTAGTTATCTGCCACTAGTCAAATATAAATTTGTAACAAGATGCCCTAATTAGAAAAAATCAGGCTTTTTATGTATAAGATTAGTCACAAGCTGACAAAGATCTTACGTACTTTTGTATTCTCTTTTGGGCTTCACTTTGGGCATTGACAGTTCTGGCAGAGTCTAAAGTAAACGGTGGCCTCCATACTCAAGCTCATTTAATTAGATTTGTCGGCAACAAGGAAGTACACACTAATTTCTTCATGAAAAATTCACTTATGAACTAAACTGAACAAAATTATACAAAATGCAACCAAATTGACTTTTTTTTAATATACATGGTATTCAATTATTACCAAAAAACTGTGATCATCTTTTTCTAGATGGCGCTAAAAACAAAGAGGTAAAATACCAAGAGGAATTTCGTAATCTAAAAGACAGCGCGCCTTTTTTGTGCACGCTCTAAACAGCCAACTAAATTAAACAAAAAGCAATTTATAATAGTATTTACCATAGTTGGTATTTTTGTACTTTTAAATAAAAGGCAGTTTGGCTTGTTTATATGATGCTCAGAGATAATTCCTTTATTTTCGATAACCAACATATGGCAATCAAACAATTTAAATAATTGTGTTAAAAATATGCTGACTTTATTTTAAGGCATAAGGGACAATGTGTAAAATTTTGTTTTGTTTTAAATTTCAAAAATAGTGTCTTTTAAGTTGTGATTATGGATCTTGCTTAGAACATGGTCACAAAGTTTTAAGTTACAGCCCGGTGAAGTTGTAAAAACCGCGACGCTAGCAACATATTAGCCATTTCTAAAAGTTTCATTTTACAAGAAAAAATCCACCCTGCGAAAAAAAGCGCGGGAAACATAAAACTTTGCGGATATGTTTTCGACCCGTCAAATGGCAGTTGTTAACGCCCATGCCAAAATTAAAAAAAAACCAACCTGCATAGAAAACAGTTTTTAATTGTTATAATATCTAGAATTATTTACTACTTATTTATATAAATAATAAAATAAACTATTAGAGTAATGTAATAGGTGTCCCATCTGTTGTTTTGATTTCCTTTGTCAGTCAATAATGTAATTTAAAATGGACGATGCGAAGCTGTATAATCATGAGTGTCGTTGTCGATAATCATTTAAATCTCTTTAAATCAATTTTTGTGAAATTTTGCTATGTATATTTCTTTCCTCTTCTGTACTCATCTGCTACATACACCAGGATTTATATTTTCGACTGAAATGATAATAATAACCCAATATAATTACAACAAAAATCGTATTATTTACTTTAAATTTAAAACACTACTAGCGGCTGCATGCAGAAATAGTTAAATAAATAACCTCTCGATCCACATTAGTACAGGCAAGACACATTTTTTTCTTAATTTAAGTCTAAGGCTAACACCACAAGCCACATTTATTACCTTACAACTTATCTATTTATAGACCTACACGGAGCTGATAACAGAATTTAACATACTTGTTAAGAAATCTAGTATTTTAGAAATGAAATTAAAAATGGATAGCCTGAAAAAATCTTCGACAAAATATTTTGGATTTTTTATTTTTTATCACACATCAAACTAGTACTAGTTCTACGTTTGCAACGAAAATGGAATTAAGTGGAAAAGATTTTTAAAGATCTCTTTCTCTGCCATACTGTGGCGCTCGTCTTCAAAATGCTTTTGGGAGAGGAGCACCTTGTTTGAGCACCGTGAGTCAATGGTTTGCTGAATTTGAGAGTGGTCGAGTTTCTTTGCATGACGAATTTCGTAATTGGCGGCCTTCAACTGCAGTCAACGAAAATAATGTGGCTAATTGAAGAACTAATTAAACCGTTAGGCGGTTAATTGAAGAAAACCCCCGGATTGCCTATCAGACAATTCGAGGACTATTGGGGATTGGTATGAGCCAAATTCAGAAAATTTTATACGAAGAATTGAAAGTTCGGAATTTTTGTAGTCGTTGGATCTCTCATGAACTGACAGCGGAGCAGAAGCGAGCTCGAAACATAATATTTTTGTCATAACATGTTGTTTTTTTAAGTTACGCAAAACTTATATGTGACCTACGTATCAACGTGTAATAAAATAAAATAAAGCATTTTTTCTACTTTTTTTTGGTCCACAAGAGTAAATAACAGCCAATATTAAAAAGTAATTAATCAATATTTTTTACTCTGAAACTTTAAATTTGTAAGTCATTTTGAAATAATAATAAAGTGAACATTTTACTAGTTAAAAAATCTTTGTATATTTCATTCAAATTTTACTAGGTGTTGCAGCGGCTTTTCCATTTATCAGTTCCTGTTGTCATGGTCGCCATTATCGTGTTTCGTACCAAAGGGTAGCTGGTAGATTAAGTACACGTGTCCTAAGATCCCGGCCATAAGCTAGCAACGCACCAGTAACATCTATAGACCAAGGATTTTTTGAAAATGGAAATTAGCGTGTTTTAAAATTATTACTGTAATGTTATCCATATTTTGTACCTACGGATAGTCGTACGTACCTCAGGGGCCACGTGTATAGCAACGTGCATATCTTCAGCGAACTTCGGTATTCGAAAACGTGCACATCCGTCCTCATCGACAGTTATTTTAATACCTCTACATTTATTGTGGTTTCTTGTCCCGGATATTACGTCACAGTAGCTACCGGCTGGAAGTCCTGTCTGGATAAAAATATAAGGTTTGAACAATATTTTATCCCGTGTCGCCTCTGTGGTCTAGCAGTCCGGCGTCGGACTTGACTTCTTGAGATCCCGGGGTCGATTCCTGGGTCGGGTAACTTAAAAAAAAATGAAAATTTGTATTTCCAATTTGCAAAGATAACGTTGCCCGGGATTTGATGTGTGCCCAGTTGGCGATAGGCTTGCCACCTATCACATTGTGGGACTTAGTGTCTTCGGCTAGTCGTGGGTGCCCTGGTTGTGCTTCTGTCTTTCTCTTCGGGGATATAGGCATGAAGATACTTTTTTTTGCCCAGTGTTGGTCCGGGCTCCTTTGTAGAATAGACCATCAACCTTCTTGTTAGGCAGCTCCTGAAAGGCGAGCATAGTCTTGCTGTCACTAATACCGCATCTGATTAGGTGGCTGAGTTTAGCAGTGACTTTTTCGGATTGGTACCTATTCCTGCCGCCATAACGTCAGTGCTTGATATTGACCGACTCGGAGCGTAAAGTAGGCGGTAAACTTACTATTGCTCGTAGCCTAATATCCCGGCCTCAGGTTGGCAACATACCATTACCACCTTTGGTGTTCCTAGGTGGCGTGAATTTCTTACCACCAGGAAATCTGTCTGGTAGTTTGCCTTCCAATGTCAAAAAAAACTCGGGCTCTAAATACAGAGTGGAAAGCTCAAACCTATTTTTAAAGTTAACCAAATTTTGATCGAGGTCAAGATCATTTTCAATGAAGATAGTAAAACATTACCTATTCCACTAAATTGCAATATCCTGAGAAGTTTCACAATATACATTAATGAAAAAAGTACTGCATAGCAAATTGACGACACAAACCCGTAACCTTTGCTGTAAAAATAGCTAAAAGTGGCTCAAGATTTTTTGACCGCCTCATAGGCCGAGGGGTAATTGTACACACCTAGCTCCAGCAACAATTCACGAGGCTTGGATTCGATTCCTGGAAGGGTAAGTCATTCTTGTGATGAGTACCAATGCCTCGATTTCCGGGTCTGGGTGTTTACTGCTTATTACATTTATTCAAGTATATGTTTAAGTGTTTCTAGGTATTAGTTTCGTCGTCTAACACCCAACACAAACATAATATTACTTACTTTAGAATTACTTACTTTTACTCAATGCCTAATATCCCGGCCTCAGGTTGGCAACGCACCATTATCACCTTTGGTGTCTCTAGGCGGCGTGAATTTCTTACCATCAGGAAATCCATCTACTTGTTTGTCTTCCAATATCATAAAAAATTAAAAATAAAAATTGATTTGTTTAATTTGCCATCGGATGTTTATATTTTCTTCATTAACATCTTTTTCATAACTTGATCAAGTTTCACTTCATTTCCGTTGAAGACTATAAAACCTTAGTATGTTTGACCAAAAGCATTCTGTTTTTATCTCATCTTCCCCCTTATTTTTATTGCTAGTAATTTTGGTAGTATCTCCACGGATATATCCCCGGCGAGATAGGCAGAGGCACAATTAAGGCACCATAACGAGATAAAGACCTGAGGCCCACGGGTTGATAGGTGGTTAGCCTATAGCCAACCGAGCACGTATCCAATCCTGGGCAAGGCTTTTTTTTATTAGAAAACTAGTTAAATTGTTGCCCGAACCGGGTGATCGAACCCGGGACCCAAGAAGTCGAGTCTGACGTCGGACCGCTAGACCATAGAGGAGATTTTTTGTAGTGTTGACCCAAATAAATCGAGTACAGTAGTAGATACTATTAAAATTATGCGCTTCGGCTATATTCGTCAATTTTCGGAAATCCGAACGTATTTTAAAGATATCTATATAGAGTTGTTATTACACATATTACATCATTTCGCTTAAATTTAGATTAGGTTAGCCAATTTAAAAATAAAAGTACAAAGTGTAAAAAAAGTAAAAATGTAAAACTGAAGCGCATAATTTAAATAGTAATGTTATAAAAAACTGCATGCAGCAATACTTGATCAAGGTTTACATTCTCTATGGCGATAGATTTGGTTCTAATGTCCTAATACTGATAATGATATCGTTAGAGTTGGCAGCGTTTATAAGCTACAAAATAATCAAAATCAAAAAAATATTACAAAATAAAATTGTTAGATTTGCAAGTTCCCGCCAAAAATATGTATACTTATCGTGACAAAACAGGAAAGACAGTGCGTTATAAATGGACTGGACTCGCCAGAAGCCAAAAACTTCAAATATATCAAGCTCCACACAACACGCACTAAACTTTTTAGTTAGCACCAAAATACATATAATATTTGTCGGGTAATTGCAATTTTTTTTTTTGGGATTTAAATACCGATTTCCGCAAAGTAACACCTTCTTTGATCAATTAAAAATAATTAACTTCCCTATCCAGGGGGGTGATTATGTATCTCAGTTGTCAACTCAAAACTGTAAAAGTGTATATCTAATGACGTCATTTGTGTTTGCTATCTCTATTGTATTTCTGTTGGTCACTGGAGATAGCAAATACAAAACACGTCATTTGACAGCGATTCGATGTACACTCATCCATTTTGAGTTGGTAACTGAGTTACATAATCACCCCCCAGATCTACAAAAAATAAAATAGGAAAGTAAAATCGTGGTCTACCCGACCCAATGCGATGTATTTATAATCATTGCTCTAGCAGTTAATTATGCGACTAGAGTGACCATTTTTTCTGAACGAGACGAAATTCAAGAATACTTACTTGTAACACTTCATCTAGATCTTTATCATCTCCATTAAAAACAATGAAGCCTCGGTCACCTCGACCAAAAGCGATCTGTTTGTTCCCATTGTCCCACCAGTTGGTGACCTCGGTAGACTTAACAGCGTTTCTGAACCCCACCATTTGGTAAATCTGACGCCATCTATGCTCACACACCCATCCGTTTCCACATGTATCATCCTGAAAATTATTAACAGGTTACTTTCAGTATAAATATTTAATGCTCTCCCATTTGAAATTGTTTCCATGTCAGGCTAGTAGCTTATGACACCTTCCAGCATCGTAACTATTCCTACACATAAAAATTATGTCCTAACATTACACCCTTGCGACTTGTAATATGAACAAACAGACGCATTTTCGCATTTATAATATTACTAGTATTTGTAATCTTTCTCCTGAATCACTCTATCTAACAAAAATAACCGCATCAAAATCCGTTTCTTTGTTTTAAAGATCTAAGCATACATAGAGACAGACAGCGAAAAACGAATTTGTTTTATTTTTATACAATGTAAAATGAAGTAAGAACTAATTTTCTAAATTCATACGATTACTGTTAAAAAAGGAAATTTTGCGTCCCAGATCATAGCTTCAACATTTCGTTTGTCATTTCTCAGAGTGTCTAATTTTTTAGAAAGCTCAAAAAAGTATATTCGAATGTATGTTTATTTTTTCATATGGTTATTACTCAATTGGACATTAAAGAAAAGATTTCGATGAATCTTTTTGGAAAGATAGGTCATTATTACGAGGTGGTTACTCAGAGATAGTTCCCGTGTTAATGATTTTTCGTAAGTTTTTAATTCGTATTTAATAACTAACTTCCGCCAGCGACTTCGTCCGCGTGGAACAATTACTTAGGACTAATGCTAACTTCAACCCGCGACTTAGTTTACATAGGTGAATGAGTACTCAGCGTTTACGCAGCGCACGTTGCGGAAGCTCTCAATAGAAAAAAAACGATTTTGAAACGTTCTTCATTGTTGCTCCATTCCTATTGGTCTTAGCGTGTTGATATACAGCCTATAGCCTTTCTCGATTTTTTTAATTGGACTAGTGGGTCCTGATGTGAGAGCGTTCAAACAAACAAACTAGCTCTTCAGCTTCATAACATTAGTATAGATGCATAAAACAAAAGTACTAGTGGAAAATTACTACTGTTAAAGTTTATGTAGCATCATCTTTGAGTCATTAGCAAATTTATAGCATAATTATCATTCGGAAAGAAATCATAAAATCGCGACGTGGTAATGAAATAATTAAAATCAGTTTTTGCATTTTCACTGGCATTAAATTATTGACAGTAAAACTTGTAATACCATTATTCAACAGTTATTCTGCTAGATAGTAAAACATGTTAAAACTCATATTATCCAGACTATAAACTGCACATAAAATTTGATACGTACAGAATTAATGGTGGGTGAGATAATGGCCTCATTGCGGTCGCTCGGGGGCCCTTGGTCTCTGTCCGAGAAGAAGTAACTGCTCATTATTCGGGGCTCACCGTAAGGATGGGCCAGCATAAACGCTATCGCTGCCTGTTGAGAAAAAATATTATTTTAAAGGTATCCTAATGATAGCAATACTTTTGCGTCATTAGGTTTTGAAAGTACCCATTGGTGGTGATTCTGTTGCGCACTCACTAAGCTAACTAAAAATAAAAGTATTTCACGCCCATATATCATCTTTCTCCGTGTTGGTCCGGGCTCCTTTGCAGAATAGACCATCTGCCTTCCTGCCAGGAAACTCGTAAAAGGCGAGCATAGGCTTACTAGCTTGAGTTTCGTAGCGACTCGCCTGGATTGGTACCGCCGCCTTATCTATTCCTATCGTCGTAACGTCAGTGCTTGCCGTTGACGTGTTCCGGTTCAGAGGATAAGATAGCCGGTACATTGATATTTGCTCGAGGCCTAACATCCCGGCCTCAGGTTGGCAATGCCCCATTAACATTACCTTTTGTGTCTCTAGGCGGCGTGAATTTCATACCATCAGGAAATCCGTTTGCTTGTTTGCATTCTAATATCATAAAAAAATATCCCTGAAGAAGTAGCAGAGACACAACCAAGGCACAACGGCATTTTATAGTTTTTCATTGCCCGACCCGGGGATCGTATGCGGTACCTTAATGAGTCAAGGCACAAAGAGCTTTCCGATTTTAAAGAAAATATTCTTACTTTATAAGCCTTAGCTTCCTTATATGTCAGCACATCCTGATCTCGCTGTGTATCATGGTTGTCAATAAATACCAACGCGGTTTTGCTTGGCGCTAGACCCCATTGTTCTCCCCATGACACCAGCCATTTCAAGGCGTTGTTTCCTCGAAATACATTCTTTAACTCTGCTCCATACTGTAGACAAAAAAAACATTATTTAATAACTTCAAATTAAGCTAGCTGTCCAATACACGTTTTCCCCGTATTGGTCCGGGTTCCTTTGCAGAATAGGCACAGGAAGGCAGATCTTCGTGTGCCAGGCAGCTCGTAAAATGCGAGTATATGCTTATCGTCACTAACATCGTGACATCTGACTAGGTGGTAGAGTATCGCAGCGGCTTAGGAGCGGAGTTAGGAAGATAAGGTAGCCGGTAAACTTACTTTTGCTCGAGGCCTAAGGTTGGCAACGCACCATTATCACCTTTGGTGGCTCTAAGCGGCGTGAATTTCTTGCCATCAGGAAATTCGTCTGCTTGTTTGCCTTCCAAATTCATAAAAAAAGTACACGTAATAGGCCTGCTTTCATCTGAACATGGTAAATACGTTAATCGTGTTCTGTCTATTTGAATCGTTCAGCGAAACATGTCAAACATTTTATAAGGATTTCCGCTTAATTAAGGGATTTCCATGAGACGGAAATTATTTATTTGACACTTCCAGTTTTTGTTTTCTGTATATTTTTGGAGAAACGCATACCTATGCTATTTGTCCAATTCGACTTTCAATTTTTTTCAAAAATTCTGTGCAAAAACATTGTGATAATTATATATACTAGATGGTGGTGTCAAGAGATTCCGAAACAAGCATGTTTGTATGAAAAGGGTAATTAATGTGAAGGAAGCTAGACAGGTTTGTCAGGATCGTGAGGTCTGGCACTCGATACACTCTACCTACCACGAATGGGACTTGGCGTGAAGATATGTATGTATGTATATAAACAAGATTCTTTTAACTCTGCTTGTTTACCATAGAAGTTTTGCTGGGATGAAAAGAGAAGATGGACGCAGTTTTTTCATAATGATTTAATGTTTGTACATACTCGTACGAGCATAGGTAATGATGTTATCGCTTTACTGAACTACCATGACTGATTATGACGACCTATGACTTACTTTGAATAATTCATGTCCGATTTTGTAAAATCGGGTCATAACTTAATGAAAATGAATTAAATTTGACTTTGACTTTGGCTGAGCATGAGATGTCGCCCGGCCAATGCAAAAACTACTAATAAATATACTTAATTTTCAGATTAAAATCATAGTAGCTAATTATAAACTCAGATTACTATAGACGAGACACCAATGTAAGTCAAAATGAAATCGAATGGAGTCGAATGAATAACAATGAATCAAAGGTAATTTAGCACAGAAGACGAGGGTTATTCAAAAGCTCATCAATTACACCTCACTATTAATTTTATTTTGGAAAGGCAGTTTCTGGTGCACATCAATCATGCCTCAGAAACTGTCTCACTAGAGATGGTGAAGCTTGCAGACTTGTAAAACCTGGAAAGGAAATGCAAACTAGTTTTTAAACGGAATTAAAGCAAAAAGAGTCTGAAGCAAACTTTAGAAGAAGTTTTCCACTTTTTCTTTTCTCCTTAGTGTTGACGTCAACCCGTTTGATTCCCGGGCCGGTCACCTCTAAGCGTGTTTTTTTTTAACAAACAAGTGCACGATTGGTGATAGGATTGATACCTATCATAAAGTAGGATATAAGCACTTTTGCTTATCATGGGTGACCTGGCCTTCGTTTACAAACTTTGCTATAAGGGTTACCCAGAATGTGAAAAATTAATATAAGTAACTTTGATTTCAATAACATTGAGTGTCTAATTCTAGCGCGATAGAACGCTCTTTCAAATAAAAAAAATCGGTTCACAAGTGACGGAGAAATTGATGAACATAAAAACTACATACATAACATATAGTCAGTCGTCTTATTAATAAAGACGGAATAAAGTAGGATTAAGATTAAGTTGGCATTATAGTCTGTATCACATTGCAATAAAAACTATAGTATCAGGTTAAACCTTGAAGCACTTTACTCCGTGTTTGTTACTTACACCGTATAAGTCAAAAAAACAAAATCTCATGCTTTCTTGAAAGTCAATTAAGAAAGTAACTAGAAAAATGACGATAAGCTTTTTTACGCATGGAAAGGCTGAAAAAATGCTAGTTACAGTACACGCTTGTAAGGCTCGCTACACATATTTGGGATTTTATTACGGAATTCCGTTTCGAAAAAAACATCGAATGCAGCAGTACGGATAATACCAATCTATGGAGCTGTCACATATATTCTGAATTTTGCAGTAGGGAATTTGAGTGGTTTCGTATGGACGAAAATTTCATGCAAATTTTTAGATTAAAATACAATAGAATAGAAAATCTTTTAATTCACGTACACCTTACTTAAAGCACTTGTGGGGAGTCCATACAGTACTAAAAACTACCACCGTAACGGAACGCGGCCATAAAAAAATCATCAGGCTTGTCGTTTTTTCCTTATTCTACACAAATTATGTTGCAATAAATTTTACATCATACTTTATTATTAATAAGCGATTAGTATTAGTAATAATTAATTTCAAGCAATCTTATCCGATAAATATTCAGAAATGGTATAGTAACCTTTTTTATACAATTTAATTTTGATACATTTTTTAAAATTTATTTAATGGAAGGTCTTTGAAAACGCAATTTCAATAAAGAGTTTCGAATGTGTGTAACTGGCCTAATATACATAACACAAAAAAATATTAGAAAAATATATCCAACACGGACTACACCTACAATGACAAATTCGTCAAAGGTCATTATAGTATTGATCGTCTAATATTCCCATTGTCCATAGTTCACGACCTATTGTGAGTTTGGAAAATATTGGACTTGTTAATTATTCAATGTAATAGTACCCCAGAAACGACTGAAACACGTGAAATTTTAATGAAGATTGTATACAACGGCTGCGAAGAAATGACGTTGTCACAAACCGCGTCCTGCGATTGATTAATTGCGAAAGTTTTGCAGACTCATCCTTGCAACATAAACTTGCATGCTTAGTGATTACCCAATTTCTCGGTTTTGAAGTCTTGAGTTAGCGATTTCTCGAAACTATAATCGAAACTTTTTGAGAATAATCTTTAATCTTTTTAAATAACATTTGTGCATTTTCACAGTACACTTTATATAACCCTCAAGAGTTTTCACTTTTTACGCCATCATCAGGGTATTTCAACTTAAGATAAGTAAATCTGGGGTAGATTTTTAGATTAGACTTATATTATATACGTTAAAAAAGTGGAGTTGAAAATTGGATTAGATTTAAAAATCATTACAAGCTTGAGGTAAAAAGTCTTGCCAATGCTATTACTGTGGAAAAGTACAATTGTCAATTGAAAAATAAGTATGTATTCAATGAAATTCAGTTAAGTGCCGACAGTTAAAAGCGTAAATTGTATTAGTGTGACTGGATTAAATTGTAATTAGATAAGATTGTAGAACCCTACAATTAATCCTCGAAAATATCGTGTTTCAAGGGTTGGATTCTCCGCAAGAGGACGTAAGAAACTTATATTTCAGCCCCAGGTTAGCAAAACACCATTAACACCTTTGATGTCTATTATGTCTGTATAGTCGATATGTTTTACAATATCAAGACTAGATGTGTTATTGCAAGACCAGTTCAAGACGAGAAAGACGGAACTTAAGCACAAGACTATAAGCTATTTTCCTTTGTCATTGTAAAATACACAATTTTGACCTTCGTCACGTGATTTGCAAGACTGAGACAAAAATTACAGGTATGTTTTTTATCAAACCAACCGTTGTGTCCTCAGATTTTCCAACTTTGGAAAGATATATCTTTTAGGCGTCTGATATGAAGAAAAAAATTGTTTTAGAAACTGCAATGTCGTTTTCAATTTTGATGTCAGTTTCAATCAAACACCTTTACAGAAATAATACCAGGCTTTTTTTAGCCTTCTTAGGTTTAACAAAAAAAATCCATTCTTAGAAAGGTTAAAGAAAAAAATATTCCATGCTTAGGAAGGTTTAAAAAAATTTTTTTTTAGTTTCAGCTTCATTTTTGGGATGCACTCCCTTAACTATTTTATTTTGTATGAAAATCGCAAAGCGGTTCACAGAATAAAAATACTATGTAGTAGGGCTTCGAGCTTTTAAAATTAGGCTGGAAACAAACTATCGGACGCTTGCAGCCGCGGCTCCCAGGGTAGCTAGATAATGACAGTATCCTAACCCGTGCAAACAATCGGACGCAAGTCGCGGACTTGACCTTGAGCAGTCGGACGTCCGAAAGATATCTGGCGCGCTAGATGTTTATATCGGTTGGAAGCGTTCGTGGACGGCATGTGCACACTTATCAGTCGCGGCTGTAAGCCGTTATAATTCCGTAATGTTTCCAGCTTTACTCTGTACTTGAAATTTCATATGACATCAATTTGCTTGTACATGACAAACGATTTTGATAGGCAGCAGAAAAAATTGTCTTAATATACTCTTTGTTTGTATCCTAGCCCAGCGACTGTCCCGCGTTCATTCAGGCTAGAGGTAAGCATAATAAATTCCCAAGATCTTAAGATGATCACTCTCAAGAGCATTATACAGTTCCTAGAAACCGTCAGCCTTGCGGTATTGATCTAATCCTAAAGGGTAAGAGTTGTGATCACAATAGATCTAGTTAGGTCGCAGTGATCCTCGGGGTAGGTTTATACGAACTGTTAATAATAATAATCCTAGCCTACCAAGATAGGCTGAACAAACAAGACCGAGAACGAGATCACAATGTTTTGATATAAGATTTAGATTTACTCGTCACTAGACCAAAGTCGAAAACTTCATCAATTGACTGCCGAAAACTTCATAAGTGGAAGCACTTTGTACGTTTCATGGGTAGCCTTTCTTCCTATTTCCTTTTTCATCTGTTGTGTAGAGCGACTTTCATATATCCCTTGAACTCGGGGTGAGGTATCAAAGTAATTACTTGTGGTATTTGTAGTAGTAGTATTTTTAAAGGTCATGGTCAGCAATTTTCGAATAAAAAGTCGTTTAAACATTGTACGCTTTTTTATATAAGAGGAGGCAAACCAACCTATCCTAATCTTTGCAGTTTATGTAAAGCACATCAAAAAAGGATAGATGTGTGTGTCTGTCTGTGACATCATAGGGGCCTCTTAAAGGGACGGACCGTTTGTATGGGGTTCATTGATGTTTTTCATTTGAGAATTATTTTATACTAGCCGAACAGTTTGTATGGACGAATTTGAATTGTAGGTTTTCAAATTTTGTCTGC
>NJDC01002333.1:27061-58908 GCA_002245475.1 Calephelis virginiensis
ACAACGCGCCGCATTTGCGGTTCTGTGTCACTCATACATTGTAACGTCAGATTAATTATGACTGAAAAAAACTTTTTCCCTATCATTCCAAATACCTTTGTCTTCTATACCAAATAACTAAATAATTACGTACTTACGTCAAAATGATTTTCCCAACAATAGACACAACTTTTGTTCAGTCCTTTTCATTATTTTCATTCATTTCCTTCGATTCTTTGGTTCGAGCAGTGAAAAATAAAAACAAGTAAATTTAGAGTGCATTGGTACTTGGTAGTATCGCCACACTTAGAGCTCTTACACACGAACGGCATGTCACCAACAGCATAGGTAACTGCAGTCGTCGACGCGTCGGCGTCAGCTGTCAACACGTCCGTCGACGCGACGACTGCCGTCGACAGGCGACAACGCTTGCCGTCACAACTGCAAGCGTCGCCACTTATCGGCAGCAGTTACCTTTGTCGTTTGTGACCTATGTTACCTATGTGTCTTGCAGTTTTACTGGGCTTAAATTATTATAAAAAATAACTAATATATGTGGACGCTGTATCTTAAATAGGTATATGTAATGCAAATGTTGTATAAGGTTCCATATTCGGAATTATTAGCAACAACATGTAAACCGTCCTCTTCAATTACTTTATCTATTAAAAAAACCGCATCAAAATCATTTGTGCACTTTCACTGAACAAAATGCCGCCAACATTGACTAATTTCTATCAGTATTAACACGAAATTCGATAATTATGAAAAAAACTTCAACCATCTTTTCTCTCGATGGCACCAAAACTGAAATACTTAATATAATGTATAAATTTGAATTTGGAATTCCTATACAAAGAGAAAAAAAAATGATTATCTTAGTTAATTTAGAGATTAGTAAAGATAATCAATGCTCAGAAAAACTAGAGAGCGTACTCAGTTTCATCATCATCATTTCAGCCATAGGACGTCCACTGCTCAACATAGGCCTAGGGTACTCAGTTTAAGGCACTATATTATACTTCGTAAATATCCCGAATCTTCCTCACAAACACCTAAAACTATACCTTTTGGAACGGATAATCAATTATATATTTCTATGTGTACTGTTGTTCACAAAATTCTTCATGTAAGTTTGGAAATCACGAAATTATGTCTAGCTAAACAGAAAAAAACTTTGTGAACTTTCACGAAAAATACACTTCTTAACGTTCTCGTCTCTCGTCTCTGGAAACCATAAATTACATTAGTTTCTTTTGGAGATAATGTTTACAGAAAAAAGTGTGGGTCATCAAATACACATAAAAAGTTATTGTTAACTATCCATACTCAAAGTCCACGACACGGAACAGACACGCCATATTTGGCATGTACCTATAGCGCCTTATGACGAGGAAGGTTAAGTACATGCAGAAGTTTTTTTGTAAGTAATTTGAAGATGTGAGCATGCCGATGGAAATGGGCAAGACGCCAAGTTTTTTTGGAACGTCATAAATTATTCAAATATTCAAACGCGGCTGATTTTTTTTATTTTGAAGTAAATCCTTCATGGATTACGGAAAAAATGATACGATTTTCATCGGACAATGAAACTAAGACTATAAAGTGTGTAGTGTGCAGTTCGTGCCAACTGTGTATTCCCAATTTCGCGTCTAGCTTTCCTTCTAACATTTTCTCTATTTCTCACTGTCCTGCATCATCCCCACACTTGACGTTAGGTACCGTCTGCGGTCGTGACGTCATCTCAGCTGACCACAATAACGTGAGAGGGTGAGTGACAAATGATATCCCACGGCCTCTCGCTGACGTAAACTGACACTTAATTGTCGCATATCATACGGTTTGTGAGTTTCCGATGGCCGGGTTTACAATCCACTGGACGTCCGTGACACCTCAATCACTGCAAATTGAGCATACCGTGATACATTTGTAATGGTAGACGAATCTTATCGTTGTATGAAAATTTGTTTTGGATGTTCTTTAAATATTTTAAAGTTGATATTTGAAATCTTCATCGCCTGTAATTTAAGTGGTGTAGACTGTAGACTAATGTATTGTTTAACTATTGTAGTCACTGGGTAGTTTTTTTATGATATTGAAAGTCAAACAAGCAGACTGATTTCGTGATGACACCAAAGGTGGTAACGGTGCGTAGCCAACCTGAGGCCGGGATGTGAGGCCTCGAGCAAAAGTAAGTTTACCAGCTAAGGCAAGAACTGACGCTAAGGCGCTAGGAATAGGTAAGGCGGTGGTACCAATCCGGGAGAGTCACTGCGAAACTCTACCATCAAGTCAGATGTCACTGCGTGATGAGCTGCCTGGCAGGAAGGTACGCTGGTGCGCGGCGTTCTTAACAGTTAACTCAGTTTTCGTCCATTTTAAAATGTTAAAGTAATACGTAAAATGGGGACAGCAGTGTCAATAGCTCTTCTTTAATCATATTTCTATAATTTAGTTGATTTTTAAGAACGGGAAGTCAATGTTTGAATTAATCACGAAAAATTTTATTAGTGTATTTTAAGTGAATTGGTTTCGACTTGTTATATCCTAGATATTTGTATGTTTCATTTTCTTCTAAGCTTTTAGTAGTTTCCTTTGTTTTGTAGTTGTTGATGTGCAAATAGTTTTTTCCTGTCTTTACAGAGATAATTTTACATTTGTCAATCCCGGATCCCAATCTGACATCCTTTCAGAAACTTGTAACATTTAGGTACTAGGAGGCTAAATAAAATCTTCTTGAATAGAAGCATATCATTTAATATCATCCATGTAGGAAAGTAGGTATAACAAATGATTTAATTTAAATGTCGTCCGTCCGTGTCAGTTATATCATTGTTTTCACATGAATTATCTAAAACTGTTTAATAAATTAAGCGGAGAGACAGAACCACAACGGAATCAATCTAAAATCCCCTTGAAAAATTCCTTCTATTGGGTTTGACATAATTGAATTGTCATATTTTTTTAAGTTTAAATGATAATATGTCCATATAGCGTTAATCTTATATACAGTGCCACCTTAATATAACGTACCTCAATATAACGACTTCCTCGATTTAACAAATTTTTCGTAATCCCCTTGAATTATCCATAAAAGTCAATATAAAATTTACCTTTACATTGCGAACATTCTTTGCGTACAACCTCTTTATAACGAATTTTCAACTATCAAGAAAAAGTGTTCATACCTCTAATTAACGAATTTTGCCAACCCAAAACCTTTATATAAAGTTTCCACCAATAATATAACTCTTAATCTTATAATGTGTTTCATGTCTCGACATGTTTCGAAACGCTTTTGTTTGTACAGTAATCATTGTTGTTTTGATGGAAAGTAATGTAAACACATCTGCTCGTCACTATTGTTAAAGATTTAAGTTAAAATGGCTCAGAAACGTAAAAGGTGTTCCTTATCGGTCGCAGAAATGCGAAACATCATTAATTATTTTGACCAAAATCCCATGACTATGAATGAACAAAATTGAGATTAATTAAGCTACTATATAACCACATTGTTAATTGTTTTTGATTATTAATGTAAGAAAAAAAAATATTATCTACCTAATTGTTTTTAAATACATAGCAAATACATATAGTAATTTGATAAAAATGTGTTATCATTTATTAGTAGAAGTTGTTCGCTATAACAAGATAAGTACGTAATATCGAAGTGAATAAAACTATTCTTTTACCTCTTTATAACGAATTTTAGACCAACTAACCTCAACTTAACAAACCTCAGATCAACGAATTACTTGATATTACGAATATTTTCTTGTTTCCCTCCGATTTGTTATATCGAGGTTGCACTGTATATGGGAAAATTACAGGAAAAACATTTTAATTTTTCCTTTAACAGACGTCAACAGATATCAATGTCGAGGGGTACGAAGTTCGCCAGATTAGCTAGCTTTATATCTTAATATTATAAATTCGAAAGTTTGTATGTTTGTTTATTACTTACTCCTTGACGCAAAAACTGCTGAACCGATTTTCATTAAATTTGGCACACACCTGAGGGTAAGTTGGATCAACACATAGGATAGTTTTTTTTTCTAAAAAAATGCTTCTGTGGGACCGTGCGGACAACAGCTAGTAATTTTGAAATGCCAGTCGTGTGGCACCGAATCATAAGCTTTTTTACAATATTCACGAATTAGGATAACAGAATCAATCATCGCTAATTGTTCGCCACCTTTGACTCAATTTGCGACATCCTTTTGGTCATTTCTGTATTTTTGTTGTCCCTTGTAGGACAGACCCTCCTGCCTGGCAGCTCGTAAAAGATGAACATAAGCTTACTGTCACTAGCACCGTGACATTTGACTAGGTGGTAGGATTTCGCCGCGACTCCCCCGGATTGGCCTACCGCCTTACCCAATTTCTGCCCCAACCAGTACCAATAACGTCAGTGCTTGCCTTGGACGTGGCTGGAACACATCGGAGGATAAGGTACCCGATAAATTTACTTTTGGTCGATACCCTAACATCCTGGCCTCAGATTGGTGACACACTATTACCACCTTTGGCGTCTCTAGGCTGCCTGAATTTTTTTACCATCAGGAAATTCGTTTGTTTGTTTGGTTTCCAATATCATAAAAAAAAACTTATTTTTTCTACGTGTTTTTAAATACAATGAGCACAGCATTCCGACGCTGTTTTACATAACTATTGTTTTCAAATATGTAATGGGCTTGTATTTGGCAGGGTTAAGGAAGACCATATCTATCTTTAGGTAACTTACCTATATGTAAGTAATCTCTGTGGTAGTAAGTTTATGAAGGCATAAAATTGAGATTCTTTTGTGAATTCATTAATGAAGTTGTATAACAAAGGGTGAATGTAAGTAAATTTTTTAACCCAAAAATTGTGAATAAAATTAGACCCAGGAGACTTCCAGGTGTAAAGTTTATTACCAAATTGTATCCTGAAATACTTCAACTGGGATATTATGTTCAAATTGCGTCCATCCAAATAAAATTATTTAATTTGCAATTTCCCGCCAAAAAACGCGACGCTCATTCACTGAAACCTACTACCCAATTACCACCTTTGCCAATAATCGAATTTAAAAAATGTAAAAATATAAAAATACAATAAATAAAGGTAGAGGCTTACTTAGCTGGAATGACGCGTCCCACTATCGCATTTACATCTACAAGTGTGTATAGGTATACATATCTTTAAATAAGCAATCTACGGTCTCTGCGGACACCTACTCGTACCAAAAATTCGTACAAAATAGCTTACCTTCACGAAGATACGTTTACTTATAATTTACTAGCGGACCGCCCCGGCTTCGCACGGTTATGAAATATACATATAAACCTTCCTCTTAAATCATTTTATCTATTACAAAAAACCGCATCAAAATCCATTGCGTAATTTTAAAGATTTAATCATACAAAGGGACATAGGGACAGAGGAAGCGACTTTGTTTTATACATACTACTTCTAGCGGCCTGTCCCAGGCATTAGACTTAGCGTGATGATATTGTATAGCCTTCCTCGATAAATGGGCTATCTAACACTGAAAGAATTTTTCAAATTGGATCAGAAGTTTCTGAGATTAGCGCGTTCAAGCAAACAAACAAACATACTCTTCAGCTTTATGACATTAGTATAGATTGGCAATCACACGAAACAGAGATTTCTACACAAGCAATGTTACAAAGTTTGTGATCTATTTCAATTACTTTCGTATGAGTAAAAATATAATAATTTGAATTAGCAAGACAGATAGTATCTAAAAAAAGTATTTCCTTTTATAACAATATAATATAATATGTCATCATAATACAAACCTAATAATTAAATTATACATTTCTCTTTATTTCAGATGGCGTACAAGGTACTAGTGTGCCTGTATCTAGTGGCTGCAACTTCAGCAAACAGAGAACAATCAAGATGGTCTCGGCAGATAAGCTCCTATACTGCCGACATCACCGATTGGGTTCCACTGGGTGGACCAGTCGACAAAGATGTGACTTTACAATCAAAGAGACAAACTGTTGCAGAGCCCAGAATTCTAACTGAACCTATTGATGAAATAGCAAGATCAGACTTCAACACAGAACAATTTTCGTCGAGAGGCTTCTATAATAGTCAAGGAAATCGGCAGAACTTGTATCTTCAGTCAATGCCAGCTGTGCCATCTGCCTCTCAAAATTTTTTGAACGATCAAGGTTTTAATCAGGGCTTCAGATTTGGACTATCGCCACCTAACTTTCCCTTAACACAAGGTTTTATTGCACCTCAGTACAATTTCGATACTTTGCAACAGTTTAGACCAAAACCACAAATGCCAACAACTCCCATAAGATTTGAGAACTTTCCCCCGCCAATTCAGCCACTAGGTCCTCCACAGGTGAAGCCAATATTAAATCCGACACCAAGACCTAAATTTGAAGCACCTAAATATGTGGATGGCTATCGTGTTGATAACAACAGTGACACTCGAATACCGCAAAGAAAACCGCAACCGCCACAAAAGATAAGGTTTGAAGACTACGATAAACCGAAAGATGTATTTTCTCCAGCTAAATCCAACGAAAGAGAAGAAGTGCAATTGCTTTATGTACCAGTCGAATCTCTAAATAGAGGACAATTTAATTTCAAAAGTCCATTAACATCATCACAGCTGTTAAATACTGACTTGTATAATCAAAATCAAAAACATACTCCATTACGGCATAATTTCGGCTCTGAATTTCAAAGACCAATCACGAGACCATTTGGTGCTGAATCTTTCCAATCTCCGGAATATTTGTCAAACTTCAATTCACAAATACATGGACTTAATTCCAACAAGTTTTCAACAATAAATTCACCTTTTCCGACTGTTGCGCCAACGACACCTAAACCGAAGAAATTGAAACCTCATCAACCTCCTCTTGCCATATTCTTGACGCAGACTGCGAAAGGAGAAAATGATATAAATGTCGGAGATGTTTTATCATTGCTTAAAACTGCAAAGACAGTACCAGTTTTAGATGCAGTTAATCCAGTAAACGCACCCGAGGTATTCATTGGTCCATCATCTTTAACGCCACCTGAAAAATACGTGAAATTCGAATTGCCATACTTGTCTAACATTGAGAACAAAGACAAAAAATTAAAACAGTTGCCGTTTTTCGTGGCTCCACTAAGCTATAATACACCACAAGGCTTTGCAAAAATACCATTCCCTTCACCCCATGTTGGATCAGTCGTTATAAATTCGCAGATCCAAGAAGCTTCGCAAGCAGTCAAGTCATCAACAGTCGCTGATATAATTCCAAATGCATATCAAGATCCGGCACTTTACAAAGAACGTCAAACAAATACCCAAAAACCAACTGTAACCTACTACAGCACTGTTGCACCAAAAGATGAGTTTTTAAATAATTACGAACAAAATTATTATTCATTTGAACCACAAACTGTAAACACAATGAGACCAGTAAAAGAATATACAAACCCTGTAACCCAAACACCTACAAAAACACCATCTTATTTCTTAACAAATATTCAAAACCCTTATAATCCACCTCAATTCTCTAATTTCCAACAATTCTCTAATTACCAGAATCCTGGATCAATAAAAACATTAAATAGCTTAAAAGCCGATACCACATCTACTCCAAGAACCACAACTGTAACCTCAAAACCAACAACATTCTCCAATCAGTTATTACAAACTCATAATCCATTTTCTATAAATCAAGCATTCCAATTCAATACTCCTAATGATTATCAGAATAATTTTAATGAATATAAGGAAGCTACTCAGAAACAAACGTCGCCTTCGCCAACGGCTACACCTATTAGTTTTCCTTCACGAGAAACAACCAAATATGATGATGGGTTTAAACCATACAACCCACAATTATCAACACAAAGCTATTCACAAAAATATAGCCCAGAAAAACAGTTTGAACCAGAAAGTCAAGGTTTACAATACGAATTCTATAATACTAACCCATATTCAACGAAAACCCAATCCCAAGAAACTGATTACTCGCAAACTGTACCTTCTTCCAATTCTAATAACATAAAATCAACAGAAATAAAACAAATACAAAATAACGCTTTCAGTGAAGTATCTTCGCCAACATACGTCAATCGTACCACCACAGCAAATAATGTGCTAGAAGACCAACAAGATCATGTAGAAGCAACCAAATCTTACAATGAGTATCAATATACTTTAACTTCTGATTCTAAGGAAGAACAAGCAACTACTACAACTACGACAACGACCACTTCGACAACTAGAAGAATCCCAACGAGAACTCGAACACGACCACGTTATCCTATAAATAAATCTGCGGAATCAACAGAACATACAACACGCACAATAATAACTCGGAAACCCGCACGAGAACGACGTCCATTGCCATCTAGAACTAGATATGAACCACATAGACATACTACCGAAAGAACTACAACGAGGTCATCCGAAAATTCAGCACTAAGCGAAACTTCTACAAGGTCTTATAAATCCAGAACCAGGGGCAAAATTCATTTTAAAGCGTCAGATGGCGACGACATTTACGAAAACAAACAAACTAAACAGACCAAAAAAGAAAATGACTTAGCTTATCAAAGAGATGTACTTCATCAAAATTACCCAGTGACGTTAATGGAAAGAGCCAGTACTTTGGACATTGAAGCTATGACTGAAGCAACAGGAAAAATAGACTTATCAGAAAATGTTGAGACTACAAATATAGACGACACAGAAAATGCTTACAGTAACGATAAGCCATCTATTACCGAAAACTTAAATTCACAAAACACAGATGTATCCCAATATGCATCTGCAATTGAATCCGATACGGATATATACGTCCGAAAGGTACCTATTCGAGGTAGTAACGAATATAAATATCAATCGAGAACAACGTTGTCCCCGCAAGACAAGAAGTCTTCATATGAAGAGACCAAAGAAGCCGATTATAGTTCCCTTTCTACACCTGATGTAACAGTTTATGAGCGTGACTCATTAGACATTAATGCAAAAAGAAACGAAAATGAGGCAAATAATCCAGACGATAATGAATACTCGACCGAATCTCACGAAAAAGTTACACTATCTCAAACTGAAAATATAAAGATCACGAGTTCTGAAAATGAAGAAACAGAGCCGGAAGACAATACAGTTGAAACGACACCTTCATACAACAGAGTCAGAGTACGACCGGGAGTTGTACGTCAGCACTATCAACCATCATCTACAGAATCTTCGAGATTTAAAAACGATAGACGAAACAACTACCCTATAACATATAGACCTGCATTTGACAAAACCAGAACCACAATGCGAATCGAAGAAATTGAAGCTGATTTAAAAACAAAACAAGTTCACTCAAGGCCAGAATTCAAAGATTACAAACAACCAATCTATAAACATGAACCAGTAACGGAATCCACTTCAACAACGAGTGAAGCAACAACAAGACGTCAATATAAAAGAAAACGTCCTGTTTATACTACAAGCACCACTGAAGCAACAGCGAAAAGACGGCCTTATGAGAATAAAAACAGGTTTCGAGGTCGGCGTCCTACTGAAAAACCTACCGACAAACCAGACACATCAACAGAAACAGCATCTACCTCAACAGCAAGAAACATTGTTTATAACAGATACAATAGACCAAAACTATCTGATAGATTCAACAAAAAACCTGATGTAGACGATAGTACCGCATCAGAAGATCAAGACTCTAATTATTCACTGCACAGCCCAAATTACGCATCACCAGATTTAGACCGGTGGTCTCCAAATATTTCAAATGATTCTTTTAAACCTTATAATCCAAATAATATTGTAGACGACATAAAGACGGTGAATGTTGATCAGAAGGTTTTCAATGATGAACTAGATATAATAACAGCAAAAAATGGTGATGATAATGATGCTGTACTTATTTCAGTCACACCAGCAAGTAATAATTATAAAAATAGTCAGGATATTCCATCCTCTATTGAATCTTTTGTAGAGCAAGCCAAATGGTTGAAAAATGATACCAATGAAACAGCATCAACTTTTGAAAGCATGTTAGAAGAAGTGATGAAAAGTTTAGAAGAGCAAGATGAAGATGAGTACACAAGTACTGTAATGAAACATAAAGGCGGAGAAATTGGCGAAATTCCACCAGAAAAGATCATCTCTTCGGGTGTAAATTATTCATCAAAATCGACCCAGCCAATACCGGAACAAATGGCAACTACCACTCTGTCATCGGACAGTTCTCCGTCCTCTAACACAAGTGAGGTAAGTTGTTCATTGAAATATTATTCTATCATTTCATCATTGTGATCAATAGGATGTTTGTTAAATTTATTCTGGTATCTATTTGAGTATTTCTATGTATTAGTATCGTTGACTAACAACCCACAACACAAGCATATAATTTGTTTACATGGGGGTTAGATTCAATTTGTGTAACTTGGCCAGTGAAATTTATTATTTATTAATAGGAGCTGTTAACCAATAGAAAGAAGTACTTGGATGACCGATGATCATGTTCGGTATTTTTTTAAATGTTTTGAAATAATTAAATCTAGCTTTCTCATTTTTGTAACAACGCCGCCTTTTAACCACTCTCTCCTTCTCTGATCTCACTATTTCTAATGCAAACGGCGAGCGTACGTAACACAAGATATTTGTCAGAGTGCTCTCATTTCGTCCGTATTTTTCCTATTTAATTTTTGAAGTGAACATTTGTTTAGCGGCGTTGCGCACTTTTTTGGAATGGGTAAAAACTTCTAAACTCGCGTCAGGACACGTGACCTGATCAAAAATTCATAAAACGGCGCAGCGCGCTTGCGCGAATGTTCGTGCTATCATGCTTGTGTACGATAGAGCAATAAATGAATATTGTATTCTACCACATAAATGATAGTACTTTCATACTGATAATTAAGGCAGTTCGTGCAAAATTATTCCGTAACCATTCCGAAATATCAAAAATGCACAACGTTAATATTCAAGTCTTCACTTCTGAAGGCACTCCCGGAGTGCAACCCGTCTTTTTTTTCTAGGTATAACTGTGTCTTCCAGTAATGTTGGAATAAGCACAAAATATAAAGTGGATGTACATTTTAACGAATGTAGCGTCCTGACTCAAAACCTTATGCTGATGTAGCTTATAGAATGCTCCTTTCACGTTATTTCCTACACACATTCTGCGGTACCTATCGTACCTTCCATCCCTGATAAGAGAACTCCCAAGATATACAAACACATTTACTTGTTCCAGCACTATAACATCTACTAAAACTCTCGCATGGTTTTTTTCGCATTCAAATGTAAGCCTCTTTCTTTACATTCACCTTCCATAACTGTGACCAATGTTTGCAGCTCAGACGGTGCTTAGCCCAAAAGAAAAGCATCGTCTGCATAATGTAGGCAGTTCACCACTTAGTCAAACATGCGCATTCCCACATTCATTGATCTTAACCATCAAAGCAAGACGATATGGTGCCGTCTATTGACACATGCTTTTCAAACTAAATACATAGACTGCACAGCACGTAGCAGGGATCGGTCTATCACATAATCTGGCAAAATATCCCAAAGTTACTTACGCTTCTATTTTACCCTATCAAACGCTTTTCAAGATATTAACACAAAATAACAGAAAAATATATATTCACACGCTTCCCTGCGATGCCGTGCAGCGAAATGCCTGATTCAAACATTCCTCTTCCAAACCTGAAACCGCTTTTAGTCTCCCACAACATTCTAGCGGACATATATCCTCCTTTTAACTAACTATATTTTCCTTACAATTTTCATGCGAAACTGATCAACCTAATGGCAATATAAATGCTGCAGTACATGCATGAACCTTCACACAAGGGCACGATAACCACACGCCGCTAGCCATTGATTACTCTGCAGGTCCTCCAACACCTATTACAAAGGACACAGAAAGAGTCCCGAGCGGCACGAGAACCAAGCTTGATCATCTTAGCTGTAACCATATCTACACCCGCAGTAATTCCTAATTTCATATTTCAAATCGCCCATTCAATTACTTCCACCATCATGCTATGAGATGCCTTCACTATTTGTGAGTAACTTGAGTTACCAGATTTAGCAGCAGTAATCTGGGCATATTCATTTCATACTTCATAAACTTAGATTTCATAGATATATCTCCATAATATTCACTCCACCTTTTTAACACGTCAGAATATAACCACTCTTAGACTTAATTCTATTCATTCTAGTGGCAGACGAACTACCCCGAGACATCTTCACCTCCCTCCAAGAGTTTGGTGTTCCTCTCAAAATTGTGTGCCAACCTCTCTACCATTTTCATACTTCCTCTTTCTCGCCTCCCTTTCACTAAGTGCTAGGTGGTTTTCTTGCAACAACGGTAAATGTCTTTCATATTTTTAGATGAAGACACACTTGTACCGTTTTACGTATTACTTTTAATTCTTTATTTCATAAATTAAATTCCGGTTTCGCTTACAACAGCATCATCAGGGCTAACACTTAAACTACAAATGTTGGTTCGTGTTAAAATTGGGCCCCTGTAAGCTCTTAGTCTGTTACACACAATAAATACATTGCGACAATTCATTCATCTTCCCTTCCATTCCATCTCTCACATTCCACGTGCACTTTTCACTCCTCGATTTGGGCTCGTGCTTGGAGTGTTGGCACATCCGCTCTTTTCGTACCGACAAGGGTGGATCGATACGCGTGCCTCCAGAGAACGCCTCTTTCGGGCCAGAATTACAGTCCAATGGATTGTCGGGTATCACGGCGAGCACGCTCCTTTTCAGTGATCACGTTTCTTATAAATTTCTGCTATTAATCTTTTCTTAAATGTAGGTTCATTATGTACAATTCTGTACAAAAATAAATACTGCATAAACCTATAAGTAAATCTCAAAATGGTTTGATAATTTATAATTATTATTTTGAATTACAGGAAGAACAGTCACGAAAAAGTAGACGCCGAGGCTACTGGAAGAAAGTAAAAGTGCGTCCGGCTATAGAAGGCATAGACGTGGCAGAATCACAATACTACTCTGATACTGTGAACACATTGGGGAAGACTGTTGCTAAGGACAAATACAGTAAACCTACAGAGAAAAATAAGTTTACCGTCACTACTTACAAACCAACTTACCAGTTTCTTAAAGATTTCTTCAACAATGAAGACGAATCAGTAGATGTAATACCTCATATAGATGTACCTAAACTTAATGCATCACTAGAAAATGAAACCGAAAATTCTAAAGTGACCGAGCAACTTACAACTGAATCAACAATTTTAAAGCTAACACCAACAGATACAAATCCTGGTGATATGGACTTGGGTACTGGGTCACCAGACCCAACATATGATGATAGCTCTTATTACAGCGAACCTACGGAGCCTTCTTCAACATCTACAAAAGTTGACAGGTCAGATGGATACAGCTTCATGGATTATCTATTTGGCATAACATCGCCCGATGAACCAGAACTCACTGTAAGTAATACGAAAAATAGTTTAGAGACAACGGAGAAATATCAAAACAAAGATGTTGAAAATCAAACAATTACAACCAAAGCTACCACAGAAGCTGCTTACATACCTGATGAAATAATAACGGAAACCAATACTGAAACTTTAGAGCTAATGACAAAAGCAATTAAATTTACGGTTAAAGAAAAAGATCAAGTCGAAAGTTCGTCAGTATCTAGTTTTATGGAACCTAAAAATGTTGTCAGCACTTCCATGTCAACGGAAATATCTCATGAAACTGAAATTTGTTTTAGAGGAAAATGTATCAAATCAAATAAGGATCTTTTATAATATTAAAATGGAGTAAAAATTTGTGTTCCAAAACTGTGAATATATGTTAGTGAAATAATGGGACACTTGTTTTTGTGTTATTGGATTTGAAATAAGTAGGTACTTAGCTATTTTCCATTACCTATTCATCAGGAAGTTTGTAGTTGGTAAGAACCGTTCATAACTTTGGAAGAATCACAACTAAAATTAAAATTTAAGAAGCATGACATTACAATACTTTGGCTTAAAACTTAAAACAACTAATGATTTACAATATTTATTAAACTATTCTGTAGAATTCTGTATTCACACATTCTGTAGAAAGTTTTAGAAAACTAAAAAAAACACTTTTATCTGTAATGAGTATTTAATGAACAATACTTTTAGTTTGATAAATTGTACATAACATAGATCTTAGTAGGTAGGTTATTTGTTTTACATGTGAAGAAATAACATGTTATGTTATTTTTTCAAGATTTGGTTACAACTGATAGCAAAGCATAGATAAACATTGCGTTTGGATCAGTTTATATTTTTTCTAATTTTAATATAAACACAATCGATAGAATTCATCTAGGTATGAAATGTAATAAAATAACCAAACAAATTTCAAATAAAGTCAGATTTTCATTCAAACATTAGTTACATAATGTAAGTAAGTAGGTATCTTTATAGAAATTATCGCCTTTGTGGTCTGGTAGTTAGCGTCTCAGGTTCATTCCCAGTCACGCAACATAAACATGTCTCTTTCAATTTTCTTTCTTTTCTTCTTTTTCAATTTTCTAATAAAAAATAAAACAATGTTCTCAAGGTATCAATAAGTGCCGGGTTGGCGATAGGTTTACCATTCTGCCTAATTCGTCAGGGATACAGCTGTGAAGATACTTACTTACTTAAAAATAATTGTCTGGACCCAAAAAATTCAAGAATATATATATATGTAAATATTTAATTGAGAATGCCTTTTTACCAACTGTACTTAACTCTTACTAGTAACAAATATTTGTAAGGACACCACTTTTTTTAATTAGTTACTCATAGTACTTATTTATTTAATTGTGAAATTTTGTAAATTGCCTTAGTCTCTTTACTTTATTTCGCAAAATAAACTGCTTGAGTTAAAGACAGTTTTAGACAATCCATCTTTCATTTATCCAATCTTCAGTCTTTCCTGAATGGCTTCATGAATGTATCCTGCGACAATGTGACACAGATACTTAATAATCTATTAGATAAGGACATAAATATACTAACAATTTTTGAACAACAATGAAACACTGACCAGTTGAAACACATATTGCCTAGGGTATACAAAGTGTGCATCTTAAATCCCTTAAAATATAGCATTATCAATATTTCAATCTTAAAAAGTATTCTGCTAAACCAGTTCTCAAGAAAAATAATTGTTTTTTCTACTACTTAAAGTAAAAGGGAAAAATAGTCTAATATTATTAATCTCAATTCTAAAACTAAAACAACCACCAACCTTTTTTGTGTTACCTACTCAATTTAACATAGAAAATTCATCTTAATAATATTAATTTTCATGTTTGTTAATATATATGTTTCATATATTAACAAACATATGAGAATGAATAATCATAGTATGTTACTATGATGATCTGAAGCAATTTTTTAGGTACATATGGCTGCACATCAAGTTACCCAAATCTGCCAAAATATCCCAACGGATAATGGACTTTATATATTATGAGAAATGAGAAAGTCAATTACTGATTTGAATATTTTGACAGTATAATAGTATGTCTTATTGGCACATAGTGATTTAAGCAAGGCTAGATGGATTGTTTAAATTGCTCATAATAATTTTGTACAAAACATTGCAAATTTTCTTTGTACGTTTAATGAATGCTCAAGTGGTCTTTGTAGTTCAAGAACTGATGAACTCTATAAAATCAGATTTTCAAACATACAAACTAAAGTTACTCACTTTTATCAAAAAATAGCAATCATACAAAGGTACATTACACTACAATATTAAAAAAAAACACCATAAAGAAAAAAAAAAGTTCATGAGTTCTCTGACTACTATATGTTAAGTTTTATTTTAAGAATTAGTTTTAATTTCTAGTAGTGAGCTTTATGTTTACTACATTAATTGTTACCGGTCAAATCCTATTTCAACTATCTGTACCAATAATATTTTTTACCAAAAAAGATATCTCCAGTAGTTACAATTTTCCTTGCAAACTTTATAGACTCAACATTGTGTAATCTTTTATTGCTCCTAATTCATAGCATGTAACTATTAATATAGAATACAACAAAAAAAATTGATATCAACTGGTTTATTGTTCACTATTTCTACGGTCTGATCAAAACAGTACTGCAACATGCCTGAAATTGGATTTGACTTTACCGATAAATTGGTCAATGTAATTACTATTAAAGTTGATTATTGTATGTATATAATAATATTTTGCTTTTCATGGGCATTTAACAAATCAATGTCAATTGTGCTTCCCACCTAAGCCTAATCTAAAACCACAATATGTCAAGCGGATGTGAATACTATTTTATATGTAACATTTTATAATTTTTTTAAGTGAAAAAATTATATTTTTTGACATTTCTACTCAATTTATTTTATAATAATCATGTGAACAAGTACAATTCTACAATCCTAACCCAGATGAAGCCTATTCAAATCTTCATTAAACTACTTTGCAGAATTATGTTAGCAGGTATTTTGATTAAAGTCAAACTACTGTACACTGCTGCGTGACAAGTGGCCTGAACAATACCATCAACTTGTGTATTACTGCTGGTTTAATATTAGCATTTGACAGTTATGTTCAAAGTCAAGAGTTATCGTACATTCTGAAGACAAGACAATAAATGAAAATTACTTCTTTGCAGAAAATTTGTATTAAAAAGGTGTTACAAAATATTGTATCAAGCTAACATAATCTAGTAGTAGTAGTTGTTAGGGCATTCAGAACATGAATAGTGCTTTTATGGAAATTAAAAGCAAAGAAGCAGAATATGTGTGTTTTAATAGTAGAATACACATACAACTGACACTATACTTTATATGTTTAGTGGTTGTTAACGTCCAGGATAGTACTTTAAGGCACACATGTAGACATAATAAAACCTGGACAAACTTAGCACCAAACTGGTACATGACAGTAATAAAAGAGGGATAAATAAAGCAGTTGTACTGATTTGGGCAAGTCAATGCAGAGCCCTCCTATCTGTCGCAGTCGGGGTGTTTGTGACAAACAAAGCAAAAGTCCGGGACTAATCTGAGAGACCAACAAGGATTACAATATCTTTTGTTGAGGGTTGAATAATCATCAAGAGTCTGCTTTTTACAATTTTATAGTATACATCATAGCAGATTTATCAACCAACTAAAACATTACTTGTACATTATATCAGAGATTATTATATATATTGTCTTTGATTATATTAATCAAACACTTTCTAAAATAAATTCCAGTTTTAATTGTGATGAAATCAAGCTCAGTTTCAGCACATGTAAGACCATTGTGAGATTAATTTCCTCAAATATTATAGTACAGTAGTATATACTGCTTAAGATATTTTTAGTGATTACTTTTGCATGCAAAATATCTGAAATTTAAAATAATTTTAATTTAACAAATGATATATGACATAATATACTACTGTCAATACTTAATTTATTAGCCACCAGATTAAATTTTGCTCCATTTGGTATACTGATGTCTAATATACTAGTAAACTAGACTTGTGTTTGTCATTTTTAACACATTCAGTGCCAATTGCGCAACATAGCGTGCCTGCCAGTGGTACAAATTATATACAAACACTTGTACTTTCCACAATATATTTTTATTTTTATAGGTTAGCCAATCGGTTTCACTATACAAACATCATCAGGGCTATATAACAACTCAACAAAAACAAAGTTGTTATATAGCCATGATGATGCTTGTTGATAAAAATACATTGTGGAAAGTAAAAGTATTTGTAAATAAATTGTATCAAGAATGGAATTCCACCAAGCACCGTTGATAAAAGTATAGAAGAAGAAGTATAGAAACTACCTGCCTGTGGTCTTAGTAGATTTATATGAGCTGCTGAATAGTGGCCGTAATATAAAAGTTTGTGGAACTTATTTCAACCCCTAGATAAAGGACTTACGTTTGAAATGATGTAATACGAGTAAGACATATTGTTTCTGCTAGCCGGCGGACCGCAGTCGACCGGCAGCATGCCGGCGTTTGAGTGGTACTGTACATAACTTTTGTTATTATTTTTACTTTTTGTTGCAATTGTTTACGCTTTTTATTCTAAATAATCAAGACCCTCGAAAAATACCATTACTGTGACAAATCAAGCAAGAAAAAAACTTCAAGAAGTAATGAAATAGCGTATGTTCTACTTTATACAGGGAGCAATGTGGATGACATTGAATATTATTCTAGCCTCCTCCACATACACTGTCATAATATCGACAACAATAAAATGTATTGCCGACCAATATTGTGATATTGCATTCCTGAGGTCATGTGTGGAATAGGTAATTGTGTTATGTATGGCTGAAGAAGCGATATCATGTGATATCACTTGATTAAATTTTAAAGACATATAAAAATTTGGCTATTTCCAGAAAACCAGCTTTCCCAGCTGGCACTGAACATGTTTATTTATGCCTTTACATATTTGCCATATTGGTGGTTCTAACAGTTTCGGCAAGTATCCACAGAAGTAACATAAGAATTTGGACATTGTATGACTGTAGACAACAAAGCACAGACATTCATATCAAAAATTCCCAGGACACTCGAGAGGGGTGCTTCAAATTGGCACAAAGAATATTTTCATTTTGTATTTTACATCCTATCTAACATACTAGTATATTAGATAGCTAGCTGCCCGCCCCGGCTTCTCACGATTATGAAATATACAAATAAACCTTCCTCTTCAATAAATTTATTTATTAAATAAAAACCACATCAAAATCCGTAGCATAGTTTTAAAGATTTAAGCAAACAAGGGACAGAGGAAGCCACTTTGTTTTAAACTATGTAGTGATAATAGTTTGCTATCTATGAAATGACAATAAGAAAATATTAGGTAATCAATACCCACAACTGCACGATAAATAAATGTCTTCAACAGGATGTGGAGACACATTCCACAAAGACTCATCATACTGCCAAAAATGAATATAACAATTTACTTGCATTTTGCACAAAGAAGATAATGAATTAAAATAAAGCATTTTTTATATCAACAACTTAAAAACCTACCAGTAAAAAGTTTTTCTGTCCACCAGGTGGCAAGTGATAAATTTTTCTCCACTGCACTAAAAGCTTACAGTTCCATCAAGCAAAAATGTAGCAAACACACCCTGGACAGTAAAAAAGAAAGGCACTAATCACATGCATCAACTTCAAATTTGTCAAAAATTACCTGTGATCTGAGATTTTTTTCTGAAAGATGTGTCAATAGATATACATATCAGGGTATGGCTACAATGGAAACATAATTTTCTACAATGAGAACACAAAGTCCCCCTCCCCAAATAGAAGTTTAAAGAGCAGTACAAATAATTTAAACTCAATCTGGCAAAGGTATAGATTAATCTATATACTTGTTAAAAATATAAATGAAGAGATTGTAACAGTAGGGTATTTCAATTTTGTAACTAAAAACTTCTGTCACCTTGCTAAGCAAGTTCTAAAGGCTGCTTATCCACATTCTACAGAACGCTCTATAAAATATAGCATTAGACATATGCTTACCGGATTGGCTGGAGGGTCACTTCTTGTTGCAGTTCATAGAAGATGACAAGTACCAAATTAACACTTGCTTTGCTCTTTCTTATAACTTAAGTTAAGATCCTGTATAGTTGTCCGTCAGAAATATATTAATCTAAAACCTGACAGTCCTCAGCATCAACATCACCTCCGTTTAAAGCATCATTTAAAATTTTCTCTCTATTTTTCTTTAATTCAGAATTAATAAAAATCCGCTTCTCTTCTTTTATTTTCGATAGAGATAGAGCTTCAGGAGGTAGCCTCTCCACAAGGTCTCTTTTAAACGTGTATAAAACTATAGTAAAATCACTTTCAATGAAAGAAAGAGTTACACTTGTACCAGTTTCCACTGTACATAAATTTTCTTGCAACTGATTAATAAAACTTAAATTGACATTTTGACTAGTAGATAAGGGTACGTAAATGTTCAGTTTATCGCATTTCTTCAGCCTTGCTACCACATATAGTGTGTCTATATCCTTATTGTAGCAATATTCTGTATCGTACATAAGTTTTTCATCTACAAGATATATGTACAAATGAAAAGCTAAAGTTATTTTTTTCTCACATTCACAACCTAGTGATCTCATGTCTTCTTTAATTTTAATTTCTACATCCATAATTAAGAACTTGATAACATTTTCCTATTTTGTGTTTGGTATTTAATAACAAAGTCAGGGAGTATATAACAGGCGAGGTCAACAATATTTACATACCAGATACCACTAGACTGTTTCATTCACAGAGTTAAGTAAGCTAAGCATATGGTTCAGGCGAGGTCGACAAAATTTAGGTACATACCACTAGACTGTTTCATTGTTTGCTATGGGTCCCGCGAGATGGAGTAAATTTAACACAAAATAAAGCTATGTTGCCAGATTCGGAAACGATTTTAAAAAGTTGAGAAAAAATCTCCATGTCCATAAATAAATACTGATTCTCAGAAGAATTATACAACTGGGTCTAACCCCAAACTATCCAAAATTGTATGCTTGTTTTATTGATGTTAGCCGATGGTACCAAAACCAGAAATTATTAATATTAATAATCACTGCTAGTAACTAGTAGTATGTTCACGATACAAATGCGTTTCTAGTTCATCACCAATGAGTTAAAAAAAAAAAAATAACCTGACTTACGTCACAGTGTGTAATGAATTACGATTCAGAAATTATTTCCAAGAAAAAGTATCTATCATTTATCCTTTTTGTTGTTTTTTTCAACATTTTTTTTAATTAAGATGATATAATAACTTTTCACTTAATTAGATTAATTAAACTCGAGGTATAAAGATTAAAAAACTAAAGAAAAACAAAAATACGGAAACTGAATAAATATTCTCTTGATTGGCAGTAATTTCTGAAACTATATTATGTGTGACAAAAATTAAATACACAATAAAAACAAAAACAAATTAATCAGCATAATAAAATGTGTTAATATGTTTTCAAATTTCAAAGTGACATAATAATTGTGCTAAGACAAAAAAACAAAAGGCAACATTAAGGAATCAATGGTCTATGGTTCGAAGTTTAGAATTTGTGGAATTTAGGTAAAATAGTGAATTTGTGTACCTACGCAATATCTATATTTTCTTGTGATTCTAACGTATTGAAGTGGTTTTCCATATTTTAAAGTATAGCTCTGATTCCTCCATTACGGAATAAAAGTTTAACGATACTTATATACATAGAGAAATGTGATAGTGAAATAATTTTTGTGTTTGTAACAACCACGTAACAACGTCGAAAGAAACCATAAAAAAAACTTTGTTTGTATCATTTCTGTATAATATGTCTGTAATAGAAGAATGATTTGTTTAAAATTCGAGTAAAAATAAAAAGTGGTGTAGTATGTTGTTGTTTTTAATTTACTGATAAAACTTAAGTTTTAATAATATACAGTTTACTATTTCTGTGTTTATTAATTAATACATTACAACATGTATATCATTGAAATTTTTTCAATTCCAATGAAAACAATAGCAGGGAGGGTCGGATATCCTACAAAATCTACTTATGTTTGAGGGCACCAAGAGATGGCGCTGCAAGACATTTTGCTCTCACAGTATTTTTAAGTTAATTAAGTTTTTATTACTTAAATAACTACATCTGTATATTAAAGGCCTTTCACCCGCGTCTGTAGATTAGTGACCCTCCTGGGAGAACATTTTAAAAAGACACTCACGTTCATTAAACTGATCAGTTCCTACTTATTTTTCTGTGACTGCACTTCTAGTAAAACTGCTTCTAATCCAAATTTTAGGACAATCGGATCAGATTTTAAGACATGTCTAAGATAGAAAGTTAAGCGTGATTGGCTAACGAACGTCTGAAAGTTCAAAACATCTTTGCGAGGTTTCTTGTTTGGTGTATTAAAATATTACTACATTAGTGTGTTGCATCCGTTTCTGGTTGACTGAGTCCAAAGCCCATAATTCCATTTTAATATTAAATAATAATGGGGTTATAGTATATAATATATATATATTCGAATTTAAAGTATTAGTACGGACAGTAATAGTATTATGATATTTTGTATGAAAATATATTCTACGCTGATGAAGTTGGGGTAAATAGCTTGTATTTCTTGGTTACGGGAGTGCATTTGATGATAAAATGATTTGCATGTTAGTTTTTTGGAACATATTGAAAGGCAAACAAGCACACGGATCTCCTTGTGGTAAAAAATTGACGCCGCCTAGTAACATCAAAGGTGGTGATGGTGCGTTGCCAAACTAAGGCCGAGATGTTAAGCCTTGATCAAAAGTAAGTTTACCAGCTATATTATCCTCCGAACCGGAACACGTCGACCTCAAGCACTGACGTTATGGTGGCAGGAATATGTAAGGTGGTGGTAACAATCCGAGCGAGTCGTTACGAAACTCTACCATCTAGTGAGATGTTACGGTTTTAGTGACGGTAAGCCTATGCTCACCTTTCACGAGCAGTCTGACAGGAAGGAGCCTTGACCAACACGGGGAAAGTGTTTTTGGAAAGCGGCAATTGCTTATTATTAATATATCTTGTAACTTTTAGGTGCTTACACGCATTCAGTTCCGCACCCTGTAAGTCATAGCTATGCAACTAACACGATTTCCCACTTCGTTTTATATAAATTGATTTTAAATGCAAACAAAATTGTATGTCTTTAAAACAGTAGGATTTACCTGAGAAATAAACGATGTTTAATGTAAATTTGTAATAAATTAAAACTTCATCACATGCTTTTATATGCAACAAGAAAAAGATTTATTAATACGGAAGACGTGGCTGTATGGACTCAGATCCTTTGCCTTTACCCGACTGGGATAAAATTAAAAAACAAAAACAAACATTTTAAGTCCATAACCTCGAAAGTTTAAAAAACAAAATACACTCTCACAAAAAGTCTGGAACGGAGTTTTTAAGTGAAATCTAAGCAGAACTGGATATAAATTGCAAAATGTCCATGGATATTTCACGATTTTACCGCTAAATATCGAAAAAAACAAAAATTTTCATGTGTTTTACACTGTTGTTGTTTAAGTTTTTTTATATTTTTTTAGGTTAATTTGCCCCTTTCTGGGACCGGCTAAAACCTTTAGGCCATGCTGCCACGTCATTCTTATACAGTCATTAGTCATATGTCTTCCGTATCAATTAATTCTTATACAGTCATTAGTCACTATTTACAAAGTCACACCACCCGGGATAAGCCATGTCTTCGAGATGGCAAGAACAGATGGGTTCATGTTTTTTTTATTATTTCATATTTTTTAGAATAGGCACTCCTAGATTTCCACTGAATTATCTGGTTCATTATTACTAAAAAAGAATAGTAGTATCTTAAATTTATCAGTAACGTTGGTCGATAGGAGATGATCATTCTAATTTTTGGTTAGCATATGAATTAAAGTTGTAAGTAAGAATTCTAGTAACTTGTCAATTTGTGAACTTGAATTGTCTGATTGTAGGGCGCAGCCATTTGGGGATGATAAAACACCTGCATTGGAAATTATAGCCTGGTTGGAAGCTCGATCGTAGCCTACAATCTTAAGTAGAGGGGTTCTATCATTTCGGATACCAAACAAGATTTTCAAAAACAGAAGACGAAAGAAAGACTCGAAGAAGACTTTTAAAGGACCTAGAGGTTGCTGTGTAGGGAGAATCTGAGGGAGAGTAATGAGGTTCTGGGGAAGAAAACACGATTTTTGCAGTTTCAGACAACAGTTACCCTGTCAGATTTTCTATTCAGGCGCCTAGTCTGACATTTCCACAACTTGGTGGTAGCTTTAATGAGAACACAAATTCTTCCATGGACAGATCAAGAGGAAAGTCTCTTACGATACCCATATAGAAAACATTATGAGTGGGGATTGTATCATAATATTTATGTTCTGTTAAAATTGGGAGTCCTAAAAAGGCGGGAGCTATTAGCTGCATCAGTAGAGTAAAATTCTATGACAATCCTATTGTGCCCAACTTCTTAATTCTATCACGTACTTTTTTTAATATTACAAGAATAAATATATTGGCCAAACTTTATAGGATTCATTGCCGTACCAGCTACAGGCCGAGGCTCAGATTCAAAGATCCATTGACTATGAATGGGCCTTTGTCGTCCTTTGTTTGAACTAGTTTATCTTCAAAACATGGGTATAAATAGGGGTTACATAGTAATAGGAGGAGCAATCGATCTTTTATTGTTGGAATTCATAAGATCACCTCCAGCACGTTTTCTGACTAACTCGTAATTGGTGGGAAAAGACAGTTACGGAGTTTCATCGTTTTGGGAAATTATATCCATGTCTATTGGACGAGCATCGTGTGGTTTTGTTGTTATATCGGTCATTTCCAAGGTTGAAACAGAGTTACAATATTACAGCACAATAATTACACTTACCGATTTTTCGATGTTCACATTTTATAAACAGACAGCGGAATGTTGTTTCATGAAATAACGGTTTAGTGTCGGTTTTGAATTCTGAACAGATTCAATTTGTAGCCCTATGCTAGATTATTTACTTTTTGTTAACGTTTATCAACTAAAAGAATATCAATGGCTACGACGCGCAATACATAAACTAAAGCGTAAGATTAAAACATCAAACTTATCACTTTATCTTTGAAATTTTCATAACAATTGTCTCATCGTAAATTAAAAAATATGTGTGTTATAAAAACTATAAATCAATTATTTTTCTTTTTATATCAATCTTTCTCGATTTATGTTTCTGTAAATATTAAATTCCAAATACAAAAAAACTGTAAGAGTAAACTAGTCTCAAGGATTTCTAAATCCGAATTCCTGGCTAGGAAACCGAATCTGGAAACCGGATGTTTGCGCCCGACTTAAAATTAAAATGTTTTTTTACACGATCCACACTGCTCCTGGTCCCAATAGGTATTTGCCATGGATTAGCCATAAGTCGGATAGGGCTGATCTACGAGTTTGCTCCTTTCTAGGGCCGGCTAAGACCTTTAGGCCATGCTGCCACGTCTTCCGTATTAATTAATTCCTTTACAGTCATTAGTCAGATGTCTTCCGTATCATTTAATTCTTATACAATCATTAGTCACTATTTACAAAGTCACGTCAGGGTCTTGAGTAAAGCGGTGGTCACTTTACCACAAGCTCGCTTTGGGAGATTTGGCGGCAGCGAGGAAATCCACGATACACTAATTTCTTCATGACTATTTCATTTGTGCACTTTCACTGAACAAAATTAAATTAATTCCCACCTAAATTAACTAATTTACACTAAATTCAATAATTGTGAAAAAATTACGACCGTCTTCATTCACGATGGCGCCAAAACTCTCTTTATTCACGTTTTTTGGAAAACACTTGTACTTATCCACTGTATACTTTATTTAACACTTTCTAGCCAACCGGTTTCACTGAAGAAACGTGTAAATACAATGGAATTCCACCAAGTGCCGACGATAGCAAGTATAGATTCTCTCTTTATTTTTAGTTAATTTGCCCCTTTCTGGGGCCGGCTAAGACCCTTAGGCCATGCTGCTATGTCTTCCGTCTTAATTATTTCTTGGGCAGTCCTTAGTCACTAGTCTTCCGTATTAATTATTCTTATACAGTCATTAGTCACTATTTACAAAGTCACGTCAGGGTAAAGCTTGCTTGAGTAAAGCGGTGGTCACTTTACACAAGCTCACTTTGGGAGATTTGGCGGCAGCGAGAAAATTTACGATATACTAATTTCTTCCTGCTTATTTCATTTGTGCTCTTTCACTGAACAAAACTAAACTAATTCCCACCTATATCAACTAATTTTACTCATAATTTACACTAAATTCAATAATTGCGAAAATTACGACCTTCTTCATTCACGATGGTGCCAAAACTCCATTATTATCATTTTTTTAAGGTTCATTTGTCCGTTTCTGGGGCCGGCTAGTCCCCTGTTGGCCATGGATCTATTGTTATGCCTCATTATCATAGAATGTGACACTCCTATAGTTTGATATTGTGATGAATTAGGGTCCGTGTATTGTATACAATACCATTTCCTTTGCTGTGTTATGGGTCAGGTTTTATTTACCGTCCAAATAAAATTGTGTAGTGGATATAGTACTCCCCGTATTTTATTAAATTTTGATCCAAGAGTATGTTATTTTGAAAAAAAAAACGGCAAAATTGCACGGAAAATGGAACGGAATTGCACAAGAGGTGCAGCTGCCATAAGGATTCTAAAAAAAATAATAAAGCAAAAGTCTTATATCTTTAACTTGCCTTGATCGATTATTCTAGTACTTTTTCTACTAGTTTGCTATTATTTAGACCGAAATGCAAGGCAAGTCAAAAAGTCGAGGGCATGAGGCTTCCGATTGAACCTACAATGTATTTTTTTCTCAATCTGCGTATCAACTTGCCCCCATCTAGGTCATCGTCTGGCGACGCTCTTGCGAACATGCATCTCATTTACGCCGAATGTAGATGCAATGCTGGTGCTGCAGCAAGAATGTATCGAGAAAGATATCTGAACGCCTCACGTCACCCGGATAGCCGTATTTTCGTCAATGTCCACCGACTATTGTCTGAGGATCGATTTCCACATCAAGCGGTTAATGAAGGCAGACCTCGGCTCGATGTCGAAGATGAAATACTTCAAGCCGTCGCAGACGACCCGAGTACTTCAGTTAGGACAATTGAAGCAAGTGCAGGTGTACCAAAAAGCATCGCATACCTATTACAAGCTGAGAAATTCCAACCGTACCACGCGACCATCCTGCGAGACTTGCATTTTGTCATAAGGTGTTGCGCATGCATAGAGGGAACCCTCAATTTTTTAATAAAATATTGTGGTCCGACGAGTCTACTTTTAAAAAGGACGGATACATGAACTTACACAATTTACACGAATGGCACGTAGAAAATCCCCACCTTATTAGAGGAGATCGGTCCCAATGTCGTTTCAAAGTGAACATGTTGACCGGAATACTGAATAGTAAAATAATTGGACCCTTTGAGCTACCTGAGGCACTGACTGGCGAGGCGTACTTACACTTCTTACAAAACGAATTACCCAATCTATTGGAAGATGTGCTGCTGGAAACACTTAGGAATTATTTGATTCCAGCATGATGGGTGCCCAGCACATTATGCACGTCCTGCAAGGGATTTCCTAGACAATGAATACCCTGGTAGGCGGATGGGTAGGGACCGTGCTATAGTGTGGCCAGTTCGTTTACCGGATTTAAACCCCTTGCACTTCTTTTACTGGGGTGCTATAAAAGAAAAAGTTTATGGGAAACCCATCAGGGACTTGGGTGACTTGAGGGCGAGGATCACAGAGGCCACGGAATCAATTAATAATAGAAGATATGCTCGCCATATCTCGCGCTCATTTTTAAAACGATGTAATGCGTGTATTTATGTTGATGGTGGACATGTCGAGCATTTTATTTAAATAAATAATTACATTTTTTTTATTTTCGAGTTTCATTTAAATTCCCTGTCATAAAATATGGTAAAACTTTATCTGCCCTAGACTGTACTTGAGTGTTTGAGGTATGTACAGTACTCCAATCTTGAGAATTAACGGACAGTAACATTAAAGGAACAGAATAGACATTTAAATAAAAATGCATATATGCTTAGAAATTTGAGACTATTGTTTTATTGATATGTTTTGTTTTGCAGGGGTATTGTTCCCGAAAATTATTTTTAAATGTCCTAGTGTGAATTTTTCAAATAAGTGTTATACTATTTTGGAATTGCAAGAAAATTACCTATCTTTTTAAGATAATATCCGGAGTTGCATTGTACTTTTTTTTTTAGTACACTTGGAGAAAGTTGAGTGAAATTGTAATTACAAAGTCCTTGACTGGACAAAAACTTAATTTTCTTTAAAATCTTGGTTAGATATTATTTTTTTTAATTCAATTTGACAAAGGGTTATTGAGGATTACATAACATCTTTTTTTATACAGCTATATTTGTAGGTACAGTTAGCAAAATAGTCACACAAGGTGTAAAAATTTTACCTTTTTAAAAAATTCCGTTTATTTTTTAAATACCCAGAGGGAATTTTAATGTTTATTTTTCTGGTGACCCTTGTGACCACCCCTATCACTCCCCTTTCCAGCTACGTAACCTTTTGGGACCCCCTTAATTATGCCGATTCGTCTTCACAAAAATTTGAAGCTTCTCACTTTTTTCTAAAACCAAAAATTTTTGTTTTGACATAAAACTGAGCTCATTCTTAATTCAAAGGATTAATTGGGATTACCCACATTTTCGTCTGTAAACATAATATCTTCAATAGAAACTAGATAATGTCATTAATACTTTTTTGAGATGGGATCGACTAACAGTGAGTTTTTTGTGAAAATTTTTGGATTTGTTCTGTTTTGCCGATATTTTTTTAATCGTATTTCGGTTTTCATACCAGGTACATACCTAGACCACAATATGGTCTAGCGATTTTCTAATAAAAAGAAAGATGGTTTCTCAAACACGTAATACCTATGCATACCTCATTAATTTTTCTACACATAGGTATAAATAAAATTTTATCACCGTAATGAATATACGAACGATTTTTAATATTGATATGATAATAATTTACGTAATAACTGTCTCTTCAGTAGGGATTATTTAAAATAACCGAGTTGGTATTAGATGGATCTCACAACTTTTTAGTTGTACGGTAGAAAAATTAAGCTGCGAGACTTGGTTTTTTACAGGATGTTTTTGATGGAATCTTATATCTCCTACTATCTAGTACTAATAAAATGTGAGGTGATTATTGTACTTTAGTTTTGTTGCTAAATAGGTAATTATGTGATTTAAGGTTTTATAAATTAGAATGACTTAGGTACTTCGAGAAGAGTTTCTACCCATTTCTATTACCTTGTAAATTATTAATGTGTAAAAATTGTGAATGTTATTTAAAGAAATGTAACGCTGACAATAAACCTTTTAAATTTTACTTAACAAAGTTGATGTTGGTCTTATGTAATTAAATTTCATTTAACGTGTCATCTGTCAGGATGGCCGAGCGGTCTAAGGCGCCAGACTCAAGGTTTCCTTGCCTGCGTTTGTAGGTGTGAGATGTTCTGGTCCTCTCTGAGGGCGTGGGTTCGAATCCCACTTCTGACAAAATCATTTTTTATTTTTCTTTGGACAACATCTACGTGTTTTACTTATGATGTACATGTTTTAATTGGAATTTACGTAATTATTTAGCGTTATACACACAAGACTCCTAAATACTTTGAAGGTATATTTTCACATTCTATTTACAACTAGCCGACCCGGCAGACGTTGTTCTGCTTTTTTTTGCTGTGATTCATCCTCATCACTTAGCCGCTTCTCAGACCTACTCAAAACACTCACGAAATTTCATGACAATCGGTCAAGCAGTTTCGGAGGAGTACGATAGCTAACATTTTAACACAATTGTATACGTATCTTATAAGATTAAGTAACCCAAATAATCCGATTATTTTAAAATTCAGCAACAATCTATTATTTTCGTGATTTTGTTGATAATATTGTGTAAAAAAATTGAATAAGCAAAAAACTTTTCCCGTACCGGGAATCGAACCCGAGCCTCCTGGGTGAAAGCCAGGTATCCTAGCCACTAGACCATACGGGAGTTACTTGAAAGAACGAAATTATTTATTATATTATTCTATTTGTACTTACCTTTTTAGGGACACAAGTATGTACACGTGACAGACAATTTCGATGAGCTGGCCAGATTTAAGATAAATAAAATAAACGCAGTTGCTAATAGACTGAGAGCTACTGAACCTATTTTTTACTTTACTCTTTGACTGATTCCTCTGACTAACCCGCTTAAATATGATAATGAAACCGCGAGAACATTAAATCGGCACTTCTATGACTGATCAGTGATTGGTGTAAATTATTAAGAACATTTTTCTGCTATTATTAATGGTTTTCGCGTGTGACCTAGCTCACTTTTTAAACACTGTGTTACGTTATTGAAGTTTTAGTAGGGACTAGGGATCCCTATTTTTTTCGTGTAAAAAATATAGCCCATGTTAGTGATAATGCAGCATTCTAATGGGCAAATAATTGTCTGGATCGGTTTAATAGTCTTTGGTTTTATTTACTCCAAACGTCCTAAAATTAATAAAAAAAAGTTGAGAGGTGTCAAGGGACACCCGGATGGAACGAAGTTCTCTCTCCCCCCCTCTGTCTCTCAATCTCTATCAATCTCTAGTAATCTCTATCTCTATCTCTCTTATAGAGAGGGACAGACAGAAAAACATGAAAAAATAGAAAAAAAGAAAATAAAAATATAAAAAAAAGAAAATAAAAAAAATAAAAAAAATATATAAAAAAATTGCCCAACCCGGGATTCGAACCCGGGACTTCATGCAGTCAAGTCCAACTACTGAACCGCTAGACCACAAAGCAAAAAGTGTCGTAACAACATTTTCGTAAGATTTTTTTCCGTCGAGCTCCCTTTCACAACGCGCAATAAGGAACTTCGTTCCAATAACTACTGTGCTATTTACTTATAGGTTCGAAGTCGGTCCAAAGCCAATTTAATACTTACTTATAAGTTTCTTAAGTTTCTTACTTATAAGTCCTACTAGTTTAAGGCGTGGCACCAACTTCAAACCTATTAGTAAATAGCACATATAAATAATAAGTAGTAAGTATACAATAATTAATATTAGGTCGTTTCGCTAGATCGCGTCCACTTAGTGGAGTTTGCAGATTTGAGGTAAAATATAAAAATGTTCTGGATCTAGTTTTGGATTAACTTATATTGTAAAGCATCCGTAGTATAGTTTATTTTAAAATGAAGCCAAGTTTTAGCCAAAATATAGAGTGATTATTTTTTAATAAATAAAATAACCGAAATTAGGCGATTTCGCCAGTTTGCGTCCACAAAATCCAGATCGCGTCCACCCATCGATCAGTTTGCGTTCACCACCTTATAAAGGGTTTAAGGGGAGACTTTATTAAAAATTTTAAAGTAGTATTGGGTTTTAACTTTTCTGTATAAAATACATATGTTCACGCCTAGTCCTCTACTGGGTTGCCAGAGAATAACGAGTACCAAGTGTTACTAGCTTCCTCACAATAATTACTTTTTTCATACAAAAAAGCTGGTCGTGGAGACAGTGGTGACAAGAGTTGGCCCTGGGTCAAATTGACCATGGAAAGTCAATTTAGGTCTCCCCGGTTAAGTAAGTACCTACAACTATCCACTTTCGCAATATATGTCTGTACTGGCAATCTTTCATCTGCCATTCTTACAACATGAACGGACCAACGGAACATGCCCTTGCTCATTATTGCACCAACACTTTTTTAATCCCACTCTTTCTCTGATCTCACTGCTACGAATGATGTCAATCAAACTATCTACCTCTGCTAAAAGCACTACCGGGATAAACAAACTCATTTGTTTATTCCATCACTACTACGTCTACTAAAACTTTTGAATACGTTTTGGCTACATCTCTTTCATATTATGCTATTTTGGTTTCATTTTGTATTAAAATGTAGGTACGCCTTTTTCTTTCCAATCGTTATTCATTAGTTCATTAGTGTTTGCAGCTCAGATTTCTGTTTTTATTCAAAATATCCTAATTTTAGAATAAATTTATTTTAAGTTTTTTAGTATCGCCTCTATGGTGTAGCGGTCCGGGTGTTGGACTTGACTGCATGAGGTCAGGGGTTTGAATCCCGGGTCGGCCAACAAAAAGAAGTATCTTCACGCCCATATCCCCGAAGGGGTAGGCAGAGGTACAACCAAGGCACCCACGACTAGCCGAAGACACTAAGTCCCACAATGTGATAGGTGGCAAGCCTA
>NJDC01002333.1:85100-105783 GCA_002245475.1 Calephelis virginiensis
GTAAAATATTATCTTCCATGCCAGTAGAGACGAACTTTTCTTTATTAATATTTGTTATCGTTCGTTTGCTAACTCAAAGCGCCTGAGAGACGCGTTCTTGTACTTGTTTGACAGGTACCAGGGGTCCGCCATTTTGCCGCTCCCGTTCAAAGTAATCTTGCAGCTTGATGATTAACTCACGGGCTCCACTTTTCAATGTTCGTTCACGTTTAGGCATTATTATGCACCAAAAGTCACAAAAACACAATCGAAGTCTTATTTAGCGCCGATGTCAGTTTGAAAAGCAGAAACAGTCCGTTAAACGAAAGCCGGGTAATCAAATAAAAATAGATCAAAAATATTTGAAGAACGTGGTCTATGCGCACGAAACGACAACAGACGACTGTTTTAGCGTCATAAAATGGCGGCCAATAACCCCATTTGGGGTTACCGTTTTTAATTAATCTAAATATAAAATTGCTACTTTCTTTCGCGCGTTCGGTTTGGTCGCAGTTTTATTTTTATATTTAATAAAGATAATATAACTATCGTATAGTCCATTATTTTCAAATTCTTAAAAAGAAAAACAAAACGTATTATTTTACAAAGTATGGCTGTATAAGAACAGATTACGAAACTATTATTGCCTGTTATTGTTAGCACAGCACTACAAATATAAAGCGCTGACATAATCGTGTAATAGCGCAGTTTAGATTTAGAAAAATATTGTTTACCAAGTTATTTGACACTAAGTTTGGCGCAATATTGTAACATTAATTGATTATTGATATAATAATGTTGTTTTAATGCTCATCAATTTTTAAAAGGGTAATCAACCAGCAATAATATTTTTATTACAAAGTTACGTCGTCAGTTCAATCGCGATGTGTCACGAACGCATTCTCTGAACGGTCGTAGTATAATTGCATTTTTGATCAATGTATAGTTATCGCCTCTGTGGTCTAGCGGTTCAGTTGTTGGTCTTGACTGCATGAGGTCCCGGGTTCGAATCCCGGGTCGGGCAACAAAAACAAAATTATAAAAAAACATTGCTCGGGATTGGATATGTGCCCGGTTGGCGATAGGCTTGCCACTTATCACATGGTGGGACTTAGTGTCTTCGGCTAGTCGTGGGTGTGCCTCTGACTACCTCTTAGGGATATAGGCGTGAAGATACTTTTTTTATATAGTTATATAAAAAAAGTATCTTCACTATACGCTGAAAACATATTAATATACTTATAGGTCGATATATATATATTTCAAAATGTATAAACGAGGCAAAACTATGGGTGGCTCCAGTTCTATCAACTTTATGACTTAAATCAGAGGCAACAAGGCAGACTACGATTACTGGGCGTCCTTGGGGAACTCAGGCTGGAGCTATGATGATGTAGGCAAACCATTTTTTTCTTTACCATGTTAAAAGCACTTTCTACTTCATACTTTTACCTTTAATCTTGTGTAGATATAAGGTTTTGTTAAATTAAGACTTGAAATTGTTCCTGGATAGAGTATTAGGCACAAACAAAAAATAAAGGCACTTCAAACGCAATCAAATATCGACAAATTGTAATTTAGAAATAATAACTACTAAGTAGCGGGAACGGCGGTATAAGGTCTGCCACATACGAGTACATGTAGAATTCCTTTACGTAATCTCGTTTCGAAAAAATCTAAACGAAATTTCGCAGACCACAGAGGCGATCTTGAACTTGTTTTAAATTCTAAAGGTTCTATTTGATTAGTAAATTGCCAGACTAAGTTTGGAAACGGTGGTAGCACAGGGCAGATAGGTTATAGTCGTTGTTGCCGGGGAGTTTGTTTTGCCATTTCTTCTTCTTCTGACTGGCTAGGTTTGGAAACAGTGGTACTTTGCGATGGATAGGGTTAAAATTATTGACATTATAAAATTGTTTGTATGAATAAATAATCACGTAATAAATGAAAAATAAAAAAAATATGTGTATTAAATAATTATCTTTTTATTTATACCTTTTAAAACATTTGCAACTCACAAGTTGGAAGAATATGTTGGAATGTCTAAATAATTTTGTAACAACTTTTTAACACATATATTCCGCAAATAAATATTTTTCATTTCATCAATCATTTCATTAAAATCAAATAAAAAAGCAACTGAGATACATAATCACCCCCCAGACCACAAATAAAGTAAGAACTCGTAAAACAATATAAATTGTTACGTCTTTCGCAAGTGACACCCACCTTACCACCGCGATCAGATCACGAATAGAGTCAAGACTCGAGAAATAAAACACCATGTCACGTTATTCGCCAACCATGTCGAAGAACTCAACAAATCGCACTCGACTTACATTTCGCCTCGACACTGAGGCTTCCTCAGAAAATCGACCGTACCGTAGGAAAATACAGGCATCCTACATCTGTTACAATGGATTTCCGCAAAGTAACGCCTGATTCAATAAAATAAGAAAAGCTTTTTGTTTGAAGGTACTACCGTTCTTCAAGAAATCGGAAAGAAATTTAGATATTGTTGGATTGGACCACGGTTCCCACGGAGAACAGTCTGTTCAATTTTATGCATACATTGATTTTCCATCCCGCTCATTAACGCAATCCTTTACTGAAGGAGGACTACCCATTACTGATTTTAATGCTGTCTAACAAAGAAGAACGAATCAGAGTCAAGCGTTTGTTGAGAAAGGAGTCAGAGCCTCGGCTAACACTGCATTTATAGAACCCATCCGCCGGTTATGAAAAAATTTAGCTGTTAGAACTAATTCAGAAGTTTCCAAATTATTGTTAATAACGGCAGTAAAGCATACGGTGTAATATACCGCAGAAAAGGTAAATTTAACAATGTATTTGCTAATAGAGAAGTTATTGTTTGCGCCGGAGCAATAAATTCAACAAAACTTCTTATGCTGTCTGGTATTGGACCTAGATACCATTTGGAACCCCTTAGTATTCCTGTAATTAAGAATTTGGCTGTAGGAAAGAACTTGCTTAACCATGTTACATTCAACGGTATTGTTATTGGATTAACAAATGTGTCAGCGACTACAGTTGACACAAAGATATTGTTAAGAAAGATATTGAGGAGTTTTGGCGCCATCGAGAGAAAAGATGGTCGAAGTTTTTTCATAATTATTGAATTTCGTGTTGATATTGAGTGAAATTAGTCAATTTTGTTGGCATTTTGTACAATTTTGTTCAGTGAAAGTGCAAAAATGAAATAATCATTAAGAAATTAGCGTATCGTGTATTTCCTCGTTGCCGCAAAATCTCATTCATGAGCTTGTGTTAAAAGGCTACCGCTTTACACAAGAGCCTGACATGAATTCCTGACGACTTATGACTGATGACTAATTAAAATTAATTGAAATTGATATAAAATTTTATGCAAATTTCTACTTGACTAATGGCTAAATACTAACGTGAAGGCCAAAACCTAAAGAAAGAAAGAAAAGAAAGATCTTGTCAAATGACAGTTAAAAATGGACTTTTGTCTGGAAAGGGGCCGGTCAACTCAATAGCATTTTTTAAAACTTTACAAAATATTATTATACCTGACATTCAATGTTAATTTGATGAAGTTTTGAGCTAGAGGTTTTGAGATATCAAAGATTCGGTCAATGTCAAGAAAATTTCTATTTTTCCAATTTTTATGATGATGCAATTATACCTGGGCCAATGGTTATAGATCCGTACAGTCGAGGATGTCTTTTAATAAATCCTTTCAATACAAACGGAAAACCTTTTACTTATCCAAATTATTTTAGCGATGAAAGATAACTTATCTCATTATTGTATGCTACAAAATTCGTGCTGTCATTAGAGAATACAAAAATATTCTAAACTGTTTTACTATGTAAAGCAGTAGTTACCGGTGTGCATGAACTATGAGTGGTGGTGGGATAAATCGCCGTCCCCAAAATTGCTGCCTTCTGGATTCGGCCCTTAATCCAGGAATGAAGCGAGAATCTGTTAAGGTGTCGGGTGAGACTCTTCACTATAAGACCGTTTACTGACACGACTATCGAGACAATTATTGTTGAGGCAACATCCCACGTATCGGTATCCTCGTGAGCTAAGTCTGTATATTTTGAAAACTTTTTCTTCTCAGTTTTTATGAGGTTAATGTCACGAGGATACAACAGTAATATCAACAAGAAAAGCCCGGCGCTGTTCTACGAAGTATAATCTATACTAATTATAAAGAGGAAAGATTTGATTGTTTGTATTGAATTGTTTCCGAAACTACTGGACCGATTCGAATTCTTATTCCATTCAATGCCCACCGCGATAAAGTGCTTCATTTCTATGGGAAAACGGGTAAAAGGTCAACGGGGGCAGGGGAGAGTTACCCTTCTATGCTGAGACAGCTAACGTTGCTGTCGGTGGTTGTTTATTGTTTTCCCGAAGAATATATGCCATACATTCAAATGCCAGAATTTCATTTGCCGGAATGTTTTGTTGACCATAATATACTTGTAACATACTCTTCCTCGCCCTAAAATTAGTTTCGATACTGATACGAGTGCCATACGTATTGTTATCCATTTTACTAATTGCAATAATATTATTCAACAGAATATTTAAATACCTTACAAAAGTTTGTATTTTGTATTAAGTGAAATGTAAATTGTTATAAATATATCACAGTACGATTATGTATTTCTAATAAATATATGACAGTATAATTACATCTCATACTTGTCTTTATTTCTAATACATATTTATCTAGTACCTCTAAGATCAAAGTCGCTTGCGTTAAAATTTAACCTAACGCCTCTGTTCTAAAAAGCGATTAGCTTTGTCTGGCGTTGTCTTTCATGTTCCCCGAAACTAACCAAAAGAAACCATACTTAAACCATATAACAATAATTTATCATCTAGTATAAAACGAATTTATGTTTTATTGTAGAAGTTATTTTTATGGTAAATGATGTTATGGCTTGTGATAATAGCAAATGATGTTATTGAAATTGACTTTACTTATTTACTTTTTTGCACACCAAAATATGGTAGAACATGTTGATACACTTAAATATTATTGTAATATTTCATTTTTCGCAACTAAATAATTTTCTTTTTTTCTTCTTTATGGCAAATAAAGTTTCTAGCACGTCACTTATATAGTAAACAATGAGCATGACATATGAAATTATGAGAAACAATATAATGCCTGTTAACCGTTATAGTAGATGAAATCATGGCAAATGAAATTCTGGCAAGAGTGTGTAACCGTCTGTCGGTATGTCAATTGATAAATGGCTTCGCCGATTGTGTTGAAAATTTGTATGTGTATTTCCATGGTTTCACAGATACGTGTTATGCCTACACCTCCTTCATACATTTTTCTATACATATAAATAAAAACGTCTAAAGCGAAACTGCATTTCAAGCCGGCTTATATCGCTTACAACTTTACAAACCACAAATTCGGCCTCATATACTGAGTACGGAGTACTATTATCAACTTTGGGCAGGGGCTCCACGGCACCAGCTTCTCCCGTTCGACCGCATTCAATGTAGAGCAACTCGAATTGTCAATGACCGAACAGTTACCAATTGGCTTGATTCCTTGGCGTTGCGTAGAAATGTTGGGTCACTCAATTATTGCTACCGCATCTATCATGGGGAATGCTCTGAGGAGTTGTTTGGTTTGATTCCAGTCGCTGATTTCTACCTTCGGACATTGCGTCAGAGTTTAAAGTATCATGCCCATTATCTTGATGCGTGGCGATCTACAACTGTGCGATTCCGAAGACATTTCTTACCCCGCACAATACCTTTGTGAAATCAATTAAAGAAGACGTTATTCCCAAATAATATGACTTAGGAACCTTCAAGAAGAGAGCGTACTTATTTGGCAACGTGATACTCTTGGTGGCCAGCGGTGATCACTTTCCGTCAGGTGACCCACTTGATCGTTTGCCTCCTCTTGTATAAAAAAGCCAGCATCATCCCTAATGAACAACGTTTATTTTTTAAAGCGAGACAATGTTTCATTCCCACTGAACAACGGATAGTAAAAAATATCATTCCGTATTTACCTATTTTTTCACATAACTTCTACACAGCTAAACTGATTGGGTTTAAATTTTGTATGAGTATTTCAATGGTTTCCTAAATGATTTAAAAGTACAATTGGACTGCAGTTGGCAAATCGTCTACATACATTGTAGACGATTTGCCGATACTAAAGAGGAAAGATTGGATTGTTTGTTTGTTTTTAATAGACTCCGAAACTATTGGACCGATTGAAAAAAATATTTTTCCATTAGAAGCAGACATTATCGCTGATAAACATAGCCTACATTTTTTCTTTGAGAAATTAGAAATTTGTTCACCCGAGCGAAACCTCAACGGGCTGCTAGTTTAGAATAATTTGAGATCGACTTTTTAATATCGAGCAACTAGATGCAAATTTCAACTTGACTTATGGCATATGCTAATGCCAATGTCGAAAACTAAAGTAAAACAAATCAGAGGGGTGGTTAACTTCCTTATTTTGTTTTTTGGTACAACACAGCGAACAGGCATCACGACAGAGACAACCGCTGCTTGTGAACATAACAAATAACATAGTTAGTTTGCCGTCCTGTAGTAGTCAGGATTGCCTTTTATCAGCGGCCTGGCAGACGGGACACTTATGCTAACACGACGAAGAAGGGTTACTTGCCGCATCTATCATGAGAAGTGCTCAGAGCAATTATTTGATTTACATCCTCTGTTCAGATCCACATATGGACATGGCGTCGCAACTCGAAATTAGGCCTCTACCATATTGACACTATGAGACTCCCCTGATATTGCAGCTATGAATGAGCCATGGAGATACTTTACCAACATCTTTAGAAACAAGTAATCAGTTCAACTACTAGCTTGTTTAACTACACTTTAAAATATGGAAAAAATGTGCTTTTGCTATGTAAATAGCACCACAGAAACAGGATCAATTTATTTGAAATAGGCCGCTCATCAATCATTAGTATTATATGTACCTAATCACAATATTAATTACTCAATACAATCTTAGTTTAATAACTAATTTACCGGAACAGAACACACACTGTTATTTGCACGCGAGTGCTGCGCTGAGTTTATTGGGGAATGGGGGCATTGGCTAATGAACACACATGTTATATATACTTACACGAGTTTATGTTTGTTTGTATTTTTTTCTTAATATGGGCTCTTTTGAAAAAGAGGTTGGAGTTATTCTGACAGATTTGCCCAGCTCCGTGAGGTATCTCTGGATGATACGATATTCGGCTTTATTTTGTGGTGTAAAGCGCGCCCTTTTAACGAAGGAGCGAGCGTTTTTAGCGTGACCTAGGAGGTTCTTAAGCTTTCAGCGTTCAGCCCAGTTGGGCAGTTTTCCGCTACTAGCGGAGGGTATCTGCTTTTTTAATCTGCTCGTCTGTTTGAGGTGTGACAGTGGTAGGGATAGTCTTAGGGTCTTGCCTGGGAATGAGGTATTGCTTGAGGTAATGAAGTATTGACGCTTGCGAATGAGGTACTGGGCGAGGGTTGCGATAGGACGCATTGACACTTGGCCTCTTCTTCATTCGTCCCTTCTGAATCCGTTTCATTTTGTTTCCTTCGCATAGAAGTCGCGAGTGGTAGTTCTGTTGAAGCAGCATTAGATTCCATAGTGATCTTTGTTAGTCTGCCAACTTGTCTGCTGCTGTTGGAGACATGTCAGCCATGTCGTTTAGGTGTCTGGTAATGACTTCCATAAAGTCGTCATCGTGTAGTTGGGCAGATGCTATGTAAGCAGTAAGTCTTTGGCGTAGTTAGTCTATATAAATTCTAATGATTATTGACATTAATTCAAAACTAAACAACAACAAATGACGTGTGATAATCCTCCTAAAGTACAATACATATGGGTCATAACACTAGCAAGGAATAGTGTATGACGGCGCCACCGTAAATGTTTTGTAAACCACTTGCCACAGGCAAGCAGTGACGAGCGATAGCAGCATTACGTCATTGCAATCCTACCGCCAGCCTATATAAAGGCGGCACCAACCGATGAATCGGATTCTTTCGTCGACCGCCGGCCAGTGCACTCATTACGTAATCACTACGTCATTTAATTATAAAGTGGTTTTGCTGTCAGTGTCTATCAATGTTGCAATTTTGTTCAAAGTTTGAGTTGAATTAAATTGAGTTAAATTATTGAAAAAAAAAATATAAAATTCGAATAAATCAAGATATCAAGTGACTTTTGCGTTTTTTTAAATAATGTCGGTGCCCGATTCTACATGTACATACTTTGGCTGTAGTACACACAGATTCGTTTATTCGCTCTAGTTTAGAAGATTCCACAGATAAAGTATATCGTTACTCTATTTAATAGTTATTCCGAGAATAGAGCTAGAAAAATGTAAGCCAAGTTACACGAGAGTAAATGTACCGCAGAGTTTTATTGCTACTATTTTCAGATTAAGTCGATGTTGGTGAAATTGGGCCGAGAAGTATTTGTATCAATCCGCCCAGATTGGTATTATTGCTTTGACTTCTCCTGCTCTCATAACGTTAGTGTTTGGTATTGCCGTTTTGATATTTTGAAGGAAGAGTACATGGTAAAATTACTGAAGCATAACCGTTTTTTTATGTTAGAACTCAAACAAACGGGTGTAATTTACAGACGGATGATGGTTCATCATTGTTACTAGTATCTTAGCAGAAACTTAGGATGGTCCGCTTGCTTACTTTATGATTGTAATGAATGTGCATAAAATATAAATATATTTTATTAGAAAATATGTATAGATGCAGACGGAATCAGATATTAAACTAAAGCTTGAACCCGTTGGTATTTATATTAATTGTTATAACCTTTAGGTATAACCGTTTTCGCATGTACAAGGTCCAAGCATTATGTTGCCGACGCTGTACTAAGAAGGGTATGTAACATATTTTATCTTTATATTTAAAAAAATCATTCGCTAGGCCTTTTTGCTATTATCATTGTCATCATTCCTCTAGTGTGATCGTCGTTGTTCCTAAAATTTAGTCACAGTTGACTAAGGTCAGTCTAGTACCAGTACCTGTAGGTTTTATAGCATTGCCCGGTTCCTATAATCAACGAAACGTAATCCGTAAGTTTAACCATTCACAATTGGCTCAAAAGTAATGGAGCATTGCTCATATTTTCAAAAAATGTTTAGAGTTAACTGTTGAAAACGAGCAACCGTAGTTAGCAATCTTACTAATCGTACTAAATACTACCAAAACTAATAAAAAAGATTCGTTTCTAGAATATAGGAACCGAGCATTAGACAATTTTTTTGTGAGATTTGAGAGTAACAAATATCACTGAATTTTGTTCAAAAAATTGATGAAAAAATATTAATTTTGAGTAGTACTTAGGCAGAAAAAAGTTGATTACTTACATAGCTTTTTCAAAAATTTCAAGAGGGGCCTAGAAGTCAGAAGATTTATTTTCAATTCTACGATGATCTGGCAGCCCCTTAACCTGACGACAGCATGTCCTGCCAACGCCCATTTCACGGCTTGCTCATCATTCGGATTCGTCTACCTTAACCTCCTGGTACAGCTATATGGTGGTCCTATATACAAGGGGACAGTTCACGAAGATTATGGACGAGGAGATGAAGTGTATGACTTCATTGTGATTGGTGCAGGGTCTGCGGGATGTGTGGTGACCAACCGACTGACAGAGAATCCGAAATGGAAAGTAAGTTGTGGAATTGTACAAGTATTATTATAGCTCTGCCATCCTGATAGGATGCTGTACTGTACATTGTCTTGCACTTTTTTAATATTGAAACGTTTTTGTATACTTTAAGAGACAGTCGGACTAGCGACCCTTCTGATGGCAAAATACAGCCGTCATTTAAAAACACCATAGATGTATTGTTGTGTCGCTATTTTTTGCCTTGGCCACAGGCCTTGGGCAAGTACGAGTGAAAAATATCTCTAATATTCACAAACTTATATAAGTTTTTTTTACCGTAATTGAAAGTCGTGGCTATCATAATATATCTTTATAAATAACTTATCATACATACAAATCTTCACGAAGAGTATGCAGAGACTATATCCTGCCTAAGCCGCGAGGGACTTGCCAATAAGATATGTATGTCTATTATCCATGTAAGTTGACATATACGTTCAAATATTTCTCTACATTTCTGGTTTCAAGTTACTTGATCGATTGAAAATGGGTGTTGTTAAGTCTATCTATAATGCTATAGGATTTTAAACTTAAATCGTCGCGAATTAATAACATTTTTAATTATTTAGACGTGATACTCACGATCTCTTTTTATTTTATTTGTCGATATTTCGGCCTAGTTGCATAGGCCGTGGTCACGACGGGACTGCGGCGGCGAGGTGTAACTTTTGACAGGAGGATCTACTGACAGATTCAACCCTCCGTCTAATTCTTCTTTTTTGAACTATCTATTAACTATATATTTATTTTTTGAAATATCGACACATAAAATAAAAAGAGATCGTGAGTATCCCGTATAAATAATTAAAAATGTTATTAAAAAATATCTATAATGCTTATGACTTGGGAAAAATTACGGGACAAACAAAACAAAACGATAAATTAAATCGAATTACGTGTAGTTATATCTAATCCCTCGGCAAAGGAGGCGGTCATAATATGAAGTGGATGTATAGTATGAAGATGACTACATGATCTTTGTATACTAATTTTGTCTCAAATATTTTCCAGCAACACTTCAAGTTTCTATGTTTTAAAGCTTTTATTAGCGAAACTTGACATTAAATGTAAAAAATATTAAAAAACCCTATAGATTTTTAGAAAAAATGTCTGTTAGAGGTTTCTTTTCCTGAAAATCTACCTTTTTTAAAATTTATACAGTAATTATTAAATAACTTTTTATGAAATGTCTTAATGTCGGTTTTCAACGGGCTCTTACTAATTTAAAAAGGTTAACTATCACTTAACTGTCAATACAAAAAATAGCGATTTTTACGTTTAAATCCCTTTTTAAAGCGAAAATACTGACTGTATACCAAAATTGGTACCTTAGAATAATGTGAGGCAACAATTAAAGTACACGATGGAACTCTATTTATTGAAATGTTAACCTTTTCTCTGAATGCGTATCCAATAATAACTAGTGCATAACAAACATATTAACATCGTTACATTGTTAGTTTTTTCTGGAATTTTATTAAATCAAACACCATTTTAATTACTCTAAGAATCTAATTATTTATTAGTTATAATAAATTGAGAGTAGTTTTTAATGGATTATCAAGGCTGGTTTTGATTTCGCGGGACATTCGCGTTTGTTTTTTCGGCCATTTCTTGTTTTTTTCGGGCGGTTTTACACATTTGAGTCGAATCACGAGTCCGATGACATGCTTGCCTATATAGTTCCTAAAAAAATCGAGGCAGGTACACTTGCCATTTATTCAGGCGCTTCTTAGCACGGACAAGACTACTTTCCCAATAAGCAAACGCATTTTTTTATAGTCAACGAAAGTGTTCCAATCTTGGCCAAGTGGAATGTTGTTAGCCGTAGAGCTTGCCACTCTACAGGTAATTTGTTTGGAGTTTTATGATTTAGACGATCTTGTCACTTTTAGCCCATTGATAGACATCAGACCACTGTTTTAGTTCTACCGAAGGTACATTTAGATATGATTCCAGTTGATGAGCCTCAGACCATTCTTTGAACATGATCATTGCCGTTAGAAACTGGGACGTAGAAGTCGTTCTCACATAGTATGGCTGTCGTTTATAGTACTATTTCTAATACTCTAGGCTAGGGCGTTATTTGTCGCTGGAGATCCTTCAGCTGCGCCAAGATTGGGATTGCGGAACACCCACTTCTATTTGAAGTACGTTCTATGGTTCTTGTTCATGTTTACGTACTAATGCCGCTAACGTTCTGTTGAATAAGTTAGGAGAATTTACTGAATGAAGTGTATTAATATCGGCCAATGACACTTTGTGTTTTTTTGCGTGCGCCCAACATATTTTACTACTGTCTAGTACGTGTCATTACGTCACGGGTCACCGACCTGCGCATGATTGCAATTGGCGGTAATCTGTGAATGTTTTGCTTACGTGACATCCCAAGGAGTATATTATAAACACTACGTAATAAGAGGTGGGACTTCCATAGATACATATCAAACCCGAAGTTTGTATGAAGTTTACTTAAAGAGACACATGTCACTTGAAATAATATGGTAAAAAGGTATGGTAACCCGTATAATTTGAAAGTAAGTCTAAAGGCATTCAGATATAAGGCAACTATTGTCATATGATTTAGGTGAATAAAAAGCATAGCTAACTTATCTTTTATTTTTTTATATGAAAGTTGCGCCAAACTGTTACATCCATGCGTCTTGCGTTTTTTTTTCTATTTTTTTATTTCTCATAAATCGAAAGTGTTATCAATTCCATTGTCTGAGTGTTACTGTTTCTCAAAACTTGGCTGATGCTTTTGATGTTACCTTGTATACTGTTAATGAGACCTGGGAACCGACGATTAAAAATTAGTGAAATAATAAATGTATTTTTATTGAAAGTTAGTATTAACAAATACTTACTTACATAAAAATATCAAAAATTATTAAAATTATGTATTAATATTACATAAAATTAAAATTTTGTATTAATGTACTTATTAGGAAATATAGATGTTTATTAACCATTTAAAATAACTACTTTTTGTAAATAAATTAAATTATTATAAACACATGTTTGGTACTAAATAATTAAACTAGTTATAAATATAAATAATTGGCTTAAAAATTAAAGTATACATACTTAAAGAATGTTTTTTTTTTCTAAATATTAAAACTAAAATATGGCAGAATATGTTGATATATTTAAATATTTTTGTAACATCTCATTAGGAAGAAACTTATACTTGTTTAAATTATTAAAATAATGTAACCAATAATTTTAAATGGTGGTTAGTTGCGCTCTACCCTAGGGTTCATGGCTGTTATTCCGAAGGCAGAATGCCTGGTAGCGGTGTCGGTGGTGCAGTTCCGGAAGAGTTGGTCGTCTTGACGTCGAAGAAGATGTCCTCAATGAAGTTGAGCAAAACCCTACGATCTCCACCCAAGAAATAGCTCGCCGCACAGGCATAGACAAATCAACCGTGCACAATGTTTTAAAAAAACAGATTCCATCCATATCCTTTTACACCTCCGCGAACTCTACTTCCAAGAGACTTTCAACTTAGAGTTCAATGTTGTCGTAAAATTTTAAAAAAGATGAACGAAGACCTGCAGTTCTTAAATAAAATTCTGTAGAGTGATGAATCAACTTTGAAGAGGGACGGCTACATGAATTTACACAACCTGCAAAGCTGGCAGCTTAAAAAACCATTTGTCTGTCGAGAAGGCAGGTCGCAAAACCAGTTCAAAATTAATTATTGAACTGGGATATTAATGGCAAAATTATAGGCCCATTTGAACTCGCAGGCAGCTTATTTTGCTAGTATTAAATAGTTATTCCATTTTACATATTAACACCAACAGTTCAATAATTTTTCATTACAATAACGACATATTACATATTTTTAGAAACGTCATTAAACCAGAAGTATTTCAAAATGATGGGCCGCTGTTGCTGTCGTATTTTTTTATACCAGAGCTATTCAAAGTTTCATATCAAAAATATTTCTTTAGAAATTTTACACAAAACAATAGTTTAATATTATTTTTTGAGCAAAATACTCCAGTCATCTATTTTATTTGATAGTTAATATTAAATACCTAAGCACATAAATAATTATGATATTAACCGATTTGACCTCGTTACCGATTAAAAATATGAAATCAGACAAAAAAATGATGTTTTTTAAAGCGCCATATTTCTAGCAGTTGCTATAATTTTTTAATTTTTTTGGGCTTGTCTTTAGTTCTACTATTAGCCTTTCAGAGGTTATCCAGTCTTCCCTGGGCACCCTATATATTTTCTTGTAATGCCTTCATATATTCAAGAATTTTGTTATGTTATGTGCACATAAATTTCAATAAAACAATTCAACTTCTTTTTCAGCCCCAGCTTTTACACTACTAGATTATTTATATTTCTTGTAATTCATTTTGTGTAAACTCATTAATATAACTGCTTTTTCTGATTTTTTTTTGTGAAAAAATAGGCAGAAGAACACGTTTCTAGCCTTTTTAAAATTTTGTTTGTCCGTCTTTATCCTGGCCGAGATTTACACCAAATTTACTGATTCGATCGTAATTAAATTCGATAGGTTATTAATTACTTTATGTTCCGAGGACAGTTTTAGGATACATTTTATCCCGATCACTAAGAGGGCAGTAAGAGAGGGCTAAAAGTCTAAATGTATATTGGGCTATAATTAAAAATCGCGTAGTCCCATTTTGTCGTTCATTTTTTGTGATGTAGTATGCGCTTTACATATAGTTATGTATTTAATTTTCAAATCGCAAGTTTTGTAGTTTAGAAAAAACAGACATAATGATAAAGTGACCAAATAACTTGCAATACGGAATGAGTAGTACATTTAAACGTACAAGTACAGCGCGTATTAATTACATATAACCCTAAATTACCCTGCAGAGAAGGCAGGGAGTATAAAGTGCAAAGTGAACGAAGTTAGCATGGTCGGCTAATAGAATCAGGAGTTTTGGCGCCACAGAGAGAAAAAGTAATTGCAGTTTATTCGTGATTATAACATTTTGTGTATATGTTGATGGTATAATTTGGTTTAGTTAAAGTGTACAAGTATCCTTGAAACAATAAGTGTATCGAGTATTTGCCTACAAAACTACTATATATCGCCTCTGTGGTCTAGCGGTCCGGGTGTTGGACTTGACTGCATGAGGTCCCGGGTTCGAATCCCGGGTCGGCCGACACAAAGAAAATTGGATTTTTCCAATTTTCTAATAAAAAAATATTGGTCGGAATTGGAAATGTGCCCGTTTGGCGATAGGCTTGCCACCTATCACATTGTGGGACTTAGTGTCTTCGGCTAGTCGTGGGTGCCTTGTTGTACCTCTGCCTACCTGTTCGGGGATATGGGCGTGAAGATGCTTTTTTTTTGAAACTACTATATGGGCTTAAGTTAGGAGGCCACCGCTTTAATCAAGACCTAAGCAGACATGACTTTCTATGGCGACTTATAACTAATTTTAAATAATTTAAGCCCGAATTTGCTAAATCAGGTAACTAGATGCAAACTTAAATTTGAATAATGATAGGTGCTTACGTCTATGCCAAAACCCAATAATAATAAGAAAAATAGCAAAGCAGTGTGTTGTTTTAAGTTTCTTTTTATTTATGCTTAGAAATTCAACTTTTGAAAGAAGTAAATGTTGTTAAGTTTCAAAGGATTAATAGATTATGATCGATCATCGATGTCGATGTGCTACTTTTTTCTGAACAGCCATAGTAATGTCAGAATGGCAGCCATATTTTGTTTCATAGGTATTTCAATTCATATATTTAGAAGTAATATTTTTTACATAAATGTGACGTTAGTGATATGAAGTAACCGTTTAGCACAATACGGCGGAATGTCATATTTTGTCGGATCGGGCTATTATTGGTAAACATATATTTCTGAAAATTAATAGAAAAAAAAGGATATACTAACTCACGGATCTTGGTTTTCAGGTGTTACTCCTTGAAGCAGGTCCAGAACAGCCGCAAATAACCCTAGGTCCTAGTTTCTCGACAGCCCTCATCGGGTCAAACATCGACTGGCAGTACACCACCGAGCCGAATGGTAAAAGTTGCCTCGCATATCCTGGAGGCAGGTGTGATTGGCCTCGGTAAGTAACAGCGTTTTGATGGAACTATTTAAACAACAACGCTATTCATACAAAAGAACGAATAAAATTTTAAACTCATTTATAATGTGCGTAAGTTGACTTCAAATATCATCAAAACTTACTTAAATATTTAAAGTTGAATTTTCGTGAGTCCACCAGAAATTAAAAATGTCTACTGAAAATGTTGAGGGAGCTAATATACTAAAACTAATAGTCCTCTAAATTTTTTTCCCGGACTAAACTTAATGACTTCTCAAATATATAAGAAAGAAGATAAACAAACAACAATAGATTTTATTGATAGACTACATTGTAATTTATTGATTCCAAAAACAGTTGAATGAGTATATGAATATACGCACCAATGCAGAGGAAGGCGTTTTTTAAGTGGCACTGGGTTCAGGATAGTTCACTATGATGATAAAATGAAATGCGCTTTTTTAATTATGAAAATGAAATTGATTTATTTGCGAAATATGTGTCCTTAAAAGTAGTTACCAAATACTTATTCGTACCAACATATTCCACTACATTGTGGTGTGTGATAATTATGATCTAGCCATCTTGATTAAGTCTATATACTTAATTAAGATGGCTAGATCATAATTATTTTTTTTTTGGTCATTTATATTTTTACATAAATTAGTTAAAAATTATTTATTACAAGGCTATCACTTATTAGTTTAAACAAAACTATTATGATCAAGTTTTACCCTATCTACCATACACTTTCAAACCCGGCCAGTCAGGGGAAGAAAAGGCGAAACAAACTCCTGGGCAACCAATATACATCATATTTATATTTTTAGTAATAACGTAAATTATCAGTTATTTTTTTCTGCAAGTAAGTCATTTACACTATAATACGTTTTATCTAATAGCTAGTCGAAAATCTTTTTAGCGCCAATGATTTGAAACTATCAAATATGTTAAATATACACGAATGGACATGCAATATACATTTTTTTTATAGATATTAAGTCTTTAGCAAGGCACATGAAACTTTTCACTATTTCTAAAATGTGAATTCCCTAACACTTCAGCATTTGTTTTAATAAATAACAACGTTTTATTACAATTACACACAATGCTAAAATATTATATAGTCAAGGTAAAAGTAAAGTTTTGAGTGATTTAAAAAGTGGTTTGCACGATTGTATGTGATTAACATTACTTATCGCTCTTATACACTTTTCTTAAACTCTAAAGATTCTAATTAAATCTGCAGAATTTCTCCAAATAGGGTTTATGCAAACACTAAGAAAAATAACGTAGTATAATTGAGTAATCGGTCTTGTCTCGCATTTGGTCACTTATGTTAACTGACTCCAAACAGAGAACGGTTTCAATTTGATTGGATGTTTGTTACAGTATCGCCTCGGTAGTATAGTGGGCCGATGTTGGACTTGACTTCATGAGGTCCCGGGTTCAATCCCTGTGTAGGTGGAAAAAAGTAAATGATATTCCAACCGATTTCGGCCACGGCGACCACTTCGACTCCTAGCCGGTGGTTTGGCGCTGATGTGCCCGAAGATGGCAGCGAAACTTCGTGCACACTGGGGGCACATAAGCACGCCGTCGACGTAGTTGCATGTGATGGCAGCAGGTGGGCAGGCCTTTAATTGGTCGCGTTTGGTATCGAGGTCAGCTTTGCGCTGCTCCTCAAACTCGCATACTTGTCCGTATACCATCCTGCGCCATTCTGACCGCTGTGCTGCCAAACGCTCCCATTCAGAGGGCTTTATGTTGCATCTCTTCATGTGCTGTTTTAAGACATCCCTGTACCAGAGGAGTTGTCCGCCATGCTTTTGCTTGCCCTCCTCCAGCTCAGAGAAAAAGATGCGCTTCGCCACTCTTTCGTCCGCCATGCGTGATACGTGTCCGCACCACCGAAGCTGCCGATGCATTAAATAAGCCTCACTGCCACCAACATTGGCTCGTCGCAGAACTTCGGTATTTCGCACTCTATCGGACCATTTGATCTTCATAATGTATAGGAGACATTTAAGGTGGAAACGATCCAGGGTGCGTATGTGGTGGCGGTACATACACGACGTCTCAGTGGAATATAGAAGGTTTGGCAGCACAATTGCCATATATAGAGATATTTTAGTGGCTAGCTTAAGGTCATGTGAGCAGAACACCTTGGAACACAACTTGCCGAACGCTGCAGCTGCAGCTCCGACTCTGCTGTTGATCTCAGCATCAAGGTCACACTTAGAACTTACAGTGTTCCCCAGATCGTTATCTTTAAACTTGTCTACCTGCTTTAACACATCCTCACCAAGCTTTATATACAGCGTCTCGTGACTGTGAGTATCTACGGACATCACCTCTGTCTTTTTTACGCTGATCTTTAGGCCATATTTACGGCAGGCTTGATGAAAAGTGGACATCAGCTGTTGTAGGCCGTCTGGGGACTCTGCTAAGAAGCACAAGTCATCAGCATACATGATCTCAGTTATCAGTGCATGTGAGACTAGCCAAATCGAAAAGACTGTCGTCGGTGCGGAAGCGGATGCGAACACCTTGGGAAACAATTTGTAGGACTTCTTTTACCACTACTGCAAAGTATGAGGCGAACAGAGTTGGTGCTAAGACGCATCCTTGCTTCACCCCACAGGTAACGGGAAAGAAGTCTGTCTGTTCACCGTCTACAGCAACGCAGCATTGCATGCCGTCATGTAGGAGTCTAAGAAGTCTCACAAACTTTTCAGTGCATCCCAGCTTACCTAGCACCAGCCATAGGGCTTCACGGGGCATACTGTCGAAAGCCTTCTCCAAGTCAACGAAGCATAGGTACAGCTTACGACCCTGTTCCCTACTCTTTTCCTGGAGTTGACGCACGGAAATAATCGCATCACAGGTGCCTCAGACCAAACAAACAAAAGCCAAACAGGCTTCAGGCAAGATCTTTTCAGACAACATCTTTAGGCCGTTTAAGAGAACTCTAGCAAAAACCTTTCCAGGAGTCGATAAAAGAGTGATACCACGGTATAAGTTGCAGTCAGATCGGTCGCCTTTGTTCTTATATAGTGTTCTTATGCGCGACACTTTAAAAATATCAGGGACGCGCTCTTCCGCCCACATACGAACAAACAGCTCCCATATAAACTTATGCAACTCCTCTCCGCCGTATTTGATCAGCTCTCCCGGTATAAGGTCAATGCCAACCGCTTTTTGATTTTGCTGATGTTTGATGGCAGTAACAACCTTATCAAGCAATATAGGTGACATTAAGGTGGTTATCCTTGTCCAGGTGGAGGCGAAATGTGGTAACGCGGTCCGAGATGTGTACAGGGTACTCCTCAAGTCACTTCACTAAGTGATTTTTGATGGCAAATCCTACACTTGATCGCCGAGCTTCAGAGGCAGCGGTACCTTTCCAAAAGAAAGTGTAGCCTCCGCCTACTTCCACCAGCTCTCCTTCATCAACAAGATATGTTTCGCTGAGCTAGTTAGGTGAGCAACATCCGTCCGCTAGACCACCGAGGCGATCCCGTAACAAACATGTAGTCAAATTAAAACCGTTCTTTATTTGGAGTCAGTTTACAAAAGTGACCAAGTGCGAGACAATACCGATTACTCAATTATACCAGTACTACTTTTCACCAACAAAAATTATATTATTTTTCTTAGTGTTTGTACAAATGGAGAAATTATTTATGTGGTTTTAATCTCGAAAAGTGCTGACTACTTATCCTGTAAACCAATTTTCGTAAAAGATTTTATTGACATCTGAGCATATTTTTTTAAATTTTTAACTCGCTTATTGGTAAATTGGTGACACGACTGCATTAACTATTTTTGCCACCACGACGTCAATGCTAGTAATTTTTTGTGTTTGAAACTAAAGGTAGCTGGTAAAAGTACTTACGCAAAAGCAATACTGATTGAACTTCAGATGATAACATGCCGTCAATTTCTTTATTCTAAGCAAGCACTTTAGCTTAACAGCCCCATTTTAGAAGTGCATTAAAAGTAGATAATGTTTTTCTTGGTTGTTACATCATGTTTGATTTAATTAACCGTGTATTAACATCTCAACTAAACTTGTTTCCAAAATTTCAGCACAACTGGTTGAAAATATTTGTTTATGAGTGTGTATATTAACTATTAATTAAATACAAGTAAAACAAAAGCATAAATTGACCAATCTGATCTTTACAATAGCAGATAACTTGTTGATTAGATAAATGTTTGGGATCCGAGATGGAATCATATTTTGTCCTCATTGTTCTGTATCAATCTTGTGCAAGAATGCCTCAATAACGCCATGATCCGTTTTTTTTTATGTTATAGGAAGGCAAACAAGCAGACAGATTTTCCAATGGTAAGAAATTCACGCTGCCTAGAGATAGAGACACCGAAGGTGGCAATGGTGAGTTGCCAACCTGAGGCAGGGATGTTAGGCCTCGAGCAAAAGTAAGTTTACCGGCTGCCTTACCCTCCGAACCGGAACATGTCATGACGTTATGGCGGCAGGAATAGGTAAGGCGGTGGTACAAATCCGGGCGAGTCCCTACCAGACTCTACCACCTAGTCGGATGTCACGGTGTTAGTGATGGTAAGCCTATGCTCGCCTTTTACGAGCTGCATGGCAAGGAAGGCAGATGGTCTATTCTACAAAGGAGCCCGGACCAACTCGGGGAAAAATCTGTACATGATTCCTAAGCTTTCTGTATACACATATTCAATAAAAAGTCATTTTATTGTCATAGAGGAAAGACCATGGGAGGTTCCAGCTCCGTAAACTCTATGTCATACATCAGAGGCAACAAGGTAGACTACGATACCTGGGCAGCATTCGGCAACAAGGGCTGGAGCTACGAAGAAGTGAGTACCAGTAATTACATATTGCAGAAATATAAAAGTTATGTCTTGAAGAAAGACAAATCATCTGAGCTGCAAACACTGG
>NJDC01002333.1:106315-118609 GCA_002245475.1 Calephelis virginiensis
CGTTCTGTAAGCTATTCCAAAGCGAGGTTTTGTGTCAAAAAGCTTGACTCGCTTTGCATAATTAATAAATTTAAGAAATGTGTTAAATGTAAATTAAATGAAAAGGGTTATTATACCATTGCCAAACATTTAGTCGATAAGACGGCTTGGGATTAATTGCATATTTAAAAAAAAAAGACAAGCCCGCTGAGTTTCATGCCGGATCTCCTCAGTGTGCGGCTGCGTTCCGATCCGGTGGTAGATTTATTATTGTATAGACGCGTCACAGGTGCCTCTTGTAGGTTTACGTGAAATAAAAATTTATTATTATTTATCTTATTATTAATTCTATGCTTATCCCAACGTTATTGTATGGAAGCGAGAGTTGGGTATGTTAGAAAGTGCATGAAAATAGAATAAATGTTGTCGAAATGAGATCACTACGGAAAATCTGTGGTGTGAAGCTCGCTGACCTCATTCGTAACAGTGAGATCTGAGAAAGAGTGGGATTGAAAGAAAGTGTTGGTGTTAAAATGCGTAAGGACATGTTCCGCTGCTTCGGTCTTGTGGAAAGAATGACAGATCAAAGATTGATAAAGCAGATTTACAATGCAAATGTGGATGGATGTAGGTACCCGGGGATGACCAAGGCTGACATTCCACGATTAGATCAATCGGATGTTATCCGAGGGTGGTGTCAAGAGTCTCCGAAACCGGCGTGTTTGTATGAAAAGGGTAATGAATGTATATGTAAGGGTAATGAATCTGGCACTCGATACTCTCTGCCTACCCTTTAAGGGACTTGGCGTGAAGATATGTACGTATGTATGTATGTGTACAAATAATCCAAGCAGCGTAATAATCTAACTCTCACATATGAGTCACTTGGACCACGTACACTCGGACGTACTAGAGTTCTACAAGAGCTCGGACTGATTCTATTATTTATTAACCAACTCCAAAAAAAGAGTTTTCCCGTTTGTAAATCGATTTTTCGGCCAATACCGAACAGATTTTAATCATTCTTTTTTTGAATAGGTAATTCATGATTTCAAGTTGGGCTCAAATAAATGATATGAAACAGCAGTTTTGACCTTATTTTAATAATGCATAAATTCTATGTACCTTAACATCGACACAAGCACACGAAATCGTGTACTTGTATAAATATCCTCTCGAAAGCAAAAACATCTCGTTTCGAAAGTTTCGAAGATTTTTTGCAGTTTCACTGCGCTTAAACTATACAAACTAAGAACAAACGCAAAAGACAGATTTCTGAAAAGTAAGAAGTACACGTAACTTCTATCGGCGTATAGATCACAGCTTTCAGGACTAAAAACCTATATGTTTACGTTTTTAGGTACTACCATTTTTCAAAAAATCTGAAAGGAATTTAAACATCCAAGGATTAGATCGCAAGTACCACAGCGTAGATGGAAAACAATCTGTTCAAACATTTCCTTATATAGATATTCCGTCTGTCTCTATAACAGAGTCATTTAATGAAGGAGGATTGCCCATTACGGACTTCAATGGGTTTCAGCAACTTGGTACCATGCAGGCACAAGCTACATCTAAAGGAGGTCAAAGAGTTTCAACTAATACTGCATTCATAGACCCAATTCGTGACAAAAGAAAAAACTTAATCGTCAAACCTAATTCTGAAGTAGTTAAAATTCTTATTAATGAAAATAAAGAAGCATATGGTGTTTTATATATAAATCATGGACACATCTTAACTGCACATGCTAGAAAAGAAGTAATTGTTAGCGGAGGCACAATAAATTCACCGAAACTCCTCATGCTTTCTGGGATTGGACCAAGAAAACATTTAGAATCTTTAGGTATCCCTGTAGTTAAAGATCTAGCAGTTGGAAGAAATCTGCACGATCACGTTACATTTAATGGTATTCTGATAGGATTAACCAATGCAACATCAACTACTGTCGATAACCAAGAGCTTTTAAGATATGTCTACAATTTTAGTCAAATGAAAATTAAAGAAGGTCCTTTATCAGGAAATGGACCAGTCAACTCTGTGTCATTTTTGGAAAGTCTTCCGAATTTAGACGCTCCTGATATTCAATATCAATGCGATGAAGTTCCAAGCTGGAGACAGTATGTTCGTGATCCCGTGTCATATAAAAAAGTTGCCATCTTTCCAACTGCATTTTATGACGGTATAATTCCAAGGACAGAGAATTTAGTGCCATATAGCAGAGGATATATTTTACTGAATTCTTCAAATATTTATGAAAAACCCTTAATATACGCCAATTACTTTGATGATGAACGAGATCTTCTACCGATTTTACGCGGCGTGAAATTCCTGTTATCTTTGGAAAACACAAAAGCTTTCCGAGCTTCAGGTTTATTTTTTGTTAAGAAGCCGTTACCAGCTTGCAAGAAATATGAGTGGGGCAACGACGATTATATTACATGCTTGGCCAGATCCTATACATCATCACCATATCATCCTGTGGGAACCTGTAAAATGGGACCAAAGGCGGACAAAACGGCTGTCGTTGACAACGAATTAAGAGTTTATGGTGTTAAACATCTACGAGTAATTGATGCCTCGATAATGCCAAAGGTACCTCGTGGAAATACTAATGCTCCTTCCATTATGGTTGGTGAACGAGGAGTGGACTTTATCGTAAGGGATTGGACGCGTTATTAAATTTTTCTTAATTTTCGTATCAGAGGTGTATGTAGAGGTATCTGTGTGCACTTACGCGCTTTTTATACGTTTATAGAGCCTATTTCTTATACAAGTAATTGTGCTTAGTTTTTAACACCGAAGTGAAACAATTCCTACTAAGCAGGTCAGTGCAAGTAGTATTTGTACATACATATTTTATATAGACACTATAAATCAGTTGTGCCACAAAAAATAGATGTCTGTTGAACAAAAAAACTTACTAAAATTAACATCCAACCAATAACATGCAACACGTGGAATGGCAGCATGTTTTTGGTTAAGAATCCAATTTTATACAGTATATAGTACATCATGTATTCAACGAGTGTTTATTTTTTTACTGTAAAAGGAATATTGCCGATTTCACATTTGTCAATTATTATTTGTATCTTTAAAATATATACGTTGACAATATTTTTTAGACTTTTATTAAACTGAAAATAAGTAGAAGTAATTATCATCCAACAAATGCTATTGTTAGAATTTACTAATCATGTGGGAAAAGAAATAACGTATTTCTGTAAACGTTGATACGTACTAGCAGGATCCTGGTTCTCGTATAGACGTATTTTCGCACTTAACACATACAAAATGTTTGCATGTGGGTATGCTGCTATAGGCTGCACTACTAAAAAATTAATATATATCCCATCCCAGCAATGTTATAAATCCGAAAGTTTGTTTGTTTGTTCCTTCTTCACAATCTATCCCCTGGACCGATCTGAACGAAAATTGGTAATAGGGTAGTTTAGAAGCCGGAGAGTCACTTGATGTTTTTTAACCGACTTTAAAAAGGAGGAGGTTATCAATCGTATCAAATCAGTCCAGGGGTCTTCGAGTAATCGCGTAACATACAAAAAAACGTACAGGCGAATTTATAGCCTCCTCCTTTTTAAAGTCGGTTAAAAAGTATCCTTTGTTACTCTATACCGATTTTCGTTCAGATCGGTCCATAGACCGTGAAGAAGTAACAAAAAAATAAACAAACAAACAAACTTTCGGATTTATAATATTACTGGGATGTAGTTACAATTCTCCTCTGTGAGTAATATTGTTCTGTGCTAACTAACTAACTAGTTTATTCAAGTATAATATTATTATAGACAAAACAAAAATTATCCATAAACAACAAGTTAAACATTGTAACTAACGGAATCTATGCTAATGGATGACATTAGATTACTTATTTGATGTTGCCATTTAAAATATTTCTAACACCCCAACTACAGTACGTAAGCAAAACCTTTTTAATAAAACAACAATACTTCGCTTAAAATATTTTTTTTGACTTTATTTTACCAACCCCAGTACATTTATTATGTTTGGCAGGACTTAAAGCCTTTGTAAGAATATCAGCAGGCAAAATTGGTAGGAAATTGTATGCAAATATTGTAATGTATATAATATTAGGCGTGTACGATAGCCACTCGGCCACCGAAAAATAAATTAATAATGTTATTATTAACTGTATCTTTTACAAAATGATACCTAATACCAATATGTTTACTTTTTCTATTGCAAACATAATTTGCCACCAACTTCTGTGCACTCTGACTGTCATTACACATCAAAGTATAATGACAGCCAGAGACAACAAAGTTTTCCAGTAAGTTCACAAAGTAAAGATCTCAAGTAAATCGCTTCTTTGCATGCTTAAGCAATTGCCAAACATTCAAATTCCACGCTTGTTAATGCAAATATCCTCTGCTTTCTACTCTCCCAAGAAAAAGCTGAACCTGACATTATAAAACAATAGCCTATATTATATGATGTACGATCTACCATACTACTTACCCAATAGGCATCAACATATGCAACAAGTCCAGCTGTTTCCTTCACATACTTTAAACATAAATTCTTAGTTTTATTAAGATATCTAAGTATTCTCTTTGCATATGTCCAATGAGTAATAGTATTACATTTATTAAATTACCTGGGAAAACTTACGCTGTCGGAAATAATATCAAGTCTTGTAAAAACTGACAAAAATATTTAACTTCCAATTCATTGTTGATATGGAATTTCTTGATCACAGTATTCTGGCTTAATAGTATCTAATTTACATTCCATAGGGGTACTAGTAACTTCACAATTTATCGTATTAAATTTTTCTAGTAAATGCGCTATATACTGTTATTGATCTAACGTAATAGTATTTGATTTTATATCAATTTTAACTCGCTTGCCTAATCATTGTTGAACCTGAGACAAATCCTTAATTTTAAATTTAGAATTCAAAATATAAAATAACGCATCAGTCTCCATTTGATTATCAGAATAAATATAGAAATCTTCAACATATATAGTTAGAACATAACATATAATTATTAGATGTTAAAACAGCCTTCTTAAGCCTTTTTGAAAGAGGATATTTATATGATTCAACCAGATATTGATTGTGATTTAAACAAAAAGAAAGTAGTTGTTAAATTGAACAAAGCTATTTAATAGTAGAGGAGACCATGGGAGATCGACCTTCACTGATCTGATAACCAGATGAGATATATTTTTTATCGAATATAATTTATAAACAAATATGCCTATATTTACTTGCCTATCAGAAAGTGCTCATGGCTATTTTTAATTAAATTAACTTTAATCGATTTTTTTCATCACTTTCATTCTTTTGATAACCAAATGAATTTTATTTCACTGTTAGTTTTTAACACACAGGATATGCCTCAGTAGGCTTGCCTACTCATTTTTGTGTATAGCTACCTGGCAAACACATGTAAACAGGTAAGTCAATATAGGTGACTCCATCGTTCTGCTAACTTATCGAAAGTTATATCAAATTTTAGATTATTTAATTAAAAAATCAGTCATATAAACGTTCCTGCAAAAAATCATACTTAAATCATACATAATTTAATTAAAAATAGCCATGAGCACTTTCAGATAGGCAAGTAATTATAGGTATATTAATTTATACATTATATTTGATAAAAATATGTCTCATCTGGTTATCAGATCGGTGAAGGTCGATCTCCCACCGGCTATTAGACTAAAAGGATTGAAGTAATACTCTAGGTTATGGTATGAAAGAGAAGAACAATGTTTGTGTGAGCTTGGTTTTAAAAAGACCCTCATAGAGCCATGGATTTGTACAAAAATGTATAATGATATAAATATATTATATTATATTTAATCGCCTCTGTGGTCTAGCGGTCCGGGTATTGGACTTGACTGCATGAGGTCCCGGGTTCGAATCCCGGGTCGGCCAACACAAAGAAAATTGGATTTTTCCAACTTTCTAATTAAAAAAATGTTGGTCGGGATTGGAAATGTGCCCGGTTGGCGATAGGCTTGCCACCTATCACATTGTGGGACTTAGTGTCTTCGGCTAGTCGTGGGTGCCTTGGTTGTACCTCTGCCGACCTCTTGGGGGATATGGGCGTGAAGATACTTACTTACTTTAATAATAAGTAGCGAGCCCGTTCAACAATTGTTCTATTGAACCATTCACTCATACCATTGTGTTCCGGCGTATAAGCATTTGTATTCAAGTGAACTATGCCGGCCTGTTTTAAATAGTTTTCAAATTCAATGCTACAGAACTCGAAGCCGCTATCTGTCCTGAATATTTTAATTTTTGAAAATCGATCATCATCGCATCAATAAAAAACACGAAATACTTGCACACCACAAGTTGTTAGAATATGTAGAACACTTTGTAACACTCATATTCCGCAAATAAATATTTTTTTCTTTTCATTTCTTTCTTTTCTTGGAGGCACCAACTGATGCCTCCAAGCCCGCTCTGTGTGAGCCCGCAGACATCAGCATGTACATGGGCACACTAAAAGTTTTGCACTTCTAGGTAATCGGAACTATATGAATTTCGAATGTTATTTTTTTAAAACGTTGAAACCTTTTTAGTAATAAAATATATATATATATATATATATTGTCATTTTTTATCACACATCAAAGTTTTACGTACTCAACGAAAATGGAATAAATTCGAAAAGATTTTAGAGCGATGGTTTATTATAATTTTAAAAGTTCTCTTTTTCCGCAAGACTGTGCCGCTCGTCTTCAAAATGCTTTTGGGAGAGAAGCACCTTGTTTGAGCACCGTGAGGCGATGTTTTGCTGAATTTGAGAGAGTTCGAGTTTCTTTATATGACAAATTTCGTAAAGGGCGGCCTTCAACTGCTGTCAACAAAAATAATGTGGCTACTGTTAAGCGGTCAATTGTCAAATTGTCTCGTGTCGTGTTCGAGGACTATTGAAGATTGGTATGAGCCAAAATCAGAAAATTTTACACGAAGAATTGAAAGTTTGGAAACTTTCTTGTCATTGGATCCCTCATGAACGGAAAGCGGAGCAGAAGCGGGCTCGCGAGGAATGGTGCTCACAGATGATACTGAAGTACGACCATGAGTATCCTAATCCTGTTTATGACATTGTCAAAGGTGACGAAACGTGGATTTATTGTTTTGAACCCGAAAAAAAAACAGCAATCTTGTGAATGAGTGTTTGAAAATGAGAACAGGCCAACAAAAGTGAGAAAGGCGAGAAACGTTCTTAAAAAAAGATCCCTTTTTTTTCAGCTACGGATCCCATCTGCAAAATTCCACTTGAAGATCAAAAGAGTGTTAATGCCGAGTGGTATTCTACTATTTGTTTAGCCGGGGTGTTAGAAAAAGTTCGCGAAAGACGACCCAAAAGCCGCATTCTCCTACACCATGATAACGCTTCTTCACACAACAAAACAAAGTCGTTTTTAGCTTCCGAAAAAGTACATCTCGTCACTCATCTTGCGCATAGCTGTAACCTAGTATTTCGACCTAGACCCTGTGATTTCTGTATTTTCCCCAAAATTAAAGATTTGATGAGAGATTTTACTGTCACCAACTCCAAAGAGGCAGTGATTGCGTTCAATCAGCACGTAGAAAACCAGCCTTCAAATCTGTGGTCATCCTGTTTTAAAAAATGGTTTGATCGCATGAAAAAATGTTTAAAATGTAAAGGAGATTATTTTGAAAAGCAATAAATATAATATTTTGGTCATAACATGTTGGTTTTTTTAAGTTACGCTAAACTTATAGTGTGACCTACGTATTACACCCTCATTGCTTCTTGTATCAGAGTCATCATATGGCAAGCGCGACTGCTTTCCTTTACAGCATGTTCTTTTGTTGATTACTGATTCACCAATGTAGTTTATTCCTATCACTGCTCCATCCTTCACTTTATTCTGATCATTTTTATTCAAATGGCGCAGTCTTCACTTTTAACTCTCGGGGAAGAAGGTGTTAAAAAACATTGTTTATGTTCCATAAGTCATTTAAACACCATCTTCTTGGTTCGCTACAGCCACGTAATTTCCTTTTCTATTGTAAATATAGCAGCACTTTTCTTTAAATTCAGATTATTTCCATTTTTGATAAGTTGACTAATAATTGACTAAAAGTTCGTTGTGAGGTTAGGACATAGAAATAGGAATATATAAAGAAGTGTAACAATGTTCTATAGCAAATTTAGTTGTCTAAATTCTATTGGAATAGACATATAACTTAACCATAGATAACTTAACAACATCTCTGTCTCTTTTTAACAAATGTTGATATTATGTACGCCGTATAATGTCAGAATGGCAGCCATATTTAGTTACCAAAGGCAAGCTTTTTTCGTAGGTATTTCGTGTCCATATATTTAGAGGTCAATGGGTTAGGAACATATATGACATCTTTCAACGTAACCTCATATTTGTAACTCGGAGTGATTGTTATGATGTCACATCACAACACAGGCGTGGCACTTTGGTTTGCTGCCATAATTTCTTTGATACTCGTTGAATATGGTGCATTTTATATCATGTTTATATCTGCTATCATGTGAGCACTTGCGCCGCTGTCCAAATAAAAATCTTATTTACCGTAGTTTCCATTCAAAAATTTAGCGGAAAAGCACTATAACAGATGTAAAATAAGCCTTTGTTTTGGTAATTCCGCGTAAGCAGTGTAACTGTAGTAGCAAATAATCATACAAGCGACTGACAGAATGTGACAAGCCTAACTGACGTTCCCACCACCCAACTCCGCGACCAGAACACGAATAAAGGAAGAGCTCGGGATACAATATAAATTGTCACGTTCTTTACATGTGACAACTTACGTAACCAACCTAATGTACAACTATTCCTGCGTTCAATAGCTACGTACTAGACTTTTATCTATCCCTTTAAATCAGGAAAGCTACAAAAAGGAGTTAAACATAATTTGTCAGATGGCAGAGGCAAACGGTTATAATAGCAACATTGTTAATAGTTTAATCAAAAACAAAACGAAGAAAGCAATGTTACGATTAGTTTATGCCGTGCAACCAGAAAATACTGTAAGTTACAAATCTAGTTTCACTTATGAGGGACAAATTTCCAAAAAAATTAAACGCTCTCTAAAGTCCAATCATATACACGATGCTTTTAAAACACGTAATCCTATAAGAAAATTTGTAATGGCATGGACAAATTAGACAAAAAAGATAAGTCGAGTATTTATAAGCTTCAGTGTTCTGAATGTGACAGAAGATACATAGGTCAAACACGGAGTTTTCAAACACGTTACAAAGAACATATAGCGGCGTTCTGAAATAAACATTTCGATAAATCCCATTTTGCAAAACATCTTTTGGAAGCTGGTCACAATTTGGCTAGTGATCACTCCTTCGAAACAATTCATACTTGTGAAAAAGGAATTAGACTAAATATTTTAGAACAATTAGAAATTATAAAATACAATAATGTGTCCAGAATATTGTTGAATACACAAATAAATATATCGAATTCCCCATTATTACGAATTTTTAGCAGCAATCGAGTTGCACAGAATTCCACAATCGATTCGTGCAGCGGTTACGAATAATAATTGATATTGAGGCGTTTGGTCTATATAAGACGCAATCGAGACGGCGGCAAGTCACTCGTGTGTCGTCGTTTGTACTGTACTGTCGATTTCCTGAGGATGCCTCGGTGTAGAGGCGAAACGTACTTCGAGTGCGATTTGGTGTTCTCTGTGGTGAGTCCTTCGACAAAGTTGGCGAAGGACGTGACAAGTGGTTTTGTTTCCCGTGTTCGGACTCTATTTGTGATCTGGTCGCGGAGGTGGGAGGTGGGAACTTTAGGTAGGGTTGTCACATGTAAAGAACGTGACAATTTATATTGTTTCCCTAGTTCTTCCTTTATTCGTGTTCAAAGCATATACACAGAGCAAATTTGGATGGATGTAGGTACCCGCGGAGACCTAAGTTGACATCCTACAATCAAATCGCGTAGGTTTTTCTTAGTGTGGTGTCCCTAGTCTCCGAAACCGGCGTGTAACTATGAAAAGGGTTACGAATGTGGAGGACTCTAGGCAGGTTTGTCTGCAAGGATTGTGAAACTTAGCATTCGCAAACTTTCTGCCTACGCCCTAAGGGACTTAGCCCGAACATATTGTATGTTTCTATTTCGCTCTGTTAATGCTAATGTCGTTAACTTTTATCATGAACCTGACGCTGCGGCTATAAATTGTACGTAGCTCTACACCGGTGTGATCATTACAAGCTAGCTTTGTGTGCACAGTTCGATCGATCTATTCATTAAAAGTAATTCCGAATACTTAAATGCCATGTAAGTTGGAAAATTTTAAATTTTACAGTTTAACTTGTTTATACCTAAACTGATAAACTACTATAAAACTAAACAAGAGGTTTTTAGTACTTGTATTTCTACCTGAAACCATTACGAGCTCATAAAATAATAAACCGGGTCCCACTAGGGATATAATTTTTATCACGGGATCGGTAAAAAGTTATTATTAATTTATTTCAATTCTGTACTAGGGTGATGAAAAAGTAATGATCGGTTCGTAAGTTTTTACCTTACGGCCATACGGCGGCGGCAAACGACCAAGCCAAATATTTTGACTTAGAAGTAAAGTTGTGAATTTAGAGATTGTGAAGTTAGAGCGTTTTTAGTAAGAAGCTTTTCTCTATTTGATAACTTCCAACTGTTGTATGGGAATTTATTTATATTATATTACTAGCCAACGTGGTGAACTTCGTATCTCATGATATTAACAGGTACTAACTGTTTGTAGTAAAAAAATAGTATTGTTTTCTCCTATTTTATCTACAACTTTTACGATTTTCTTCATCATAAGAATTCTTCTTCTAACAATAATTATCTGATTGGTACATTCTAGCGTGATAAGATAAACAAAGAAAATGGGGATTCATATTTATGTTTAAATACATACACAAGGTGATAGAAAGCTTTGTAGAAGCGAGCCCTGAACGATGCTACCGCTTTACATAGCGCCTTAGCGCCAATGCTCACTATTGTTGTGTTCCGTGGTACAGGGTATTTTAATGGTCTATTCGCAATTCTGTCTTAAGATCCCCGTCTTTAGATAGCGTCGCGCTAGTGTTTTCTCGAGAGTGTTATACATATTCATATAAACTACTAAACTATAAACAAGTAGCATGCGCTGACAACAATTCCAAGTTTTAGAATTGGATACTGTTTGTATTTCTTTATAATCAACATTCATCTTTAAAGTACTTCAAAAAGTACTTGTATTGACTGGACCTATATTTTCTACATTCGTTGAAATATCCATCTATGAAAGTTCAAAGTTCAAGAATATTTCCTTATTTGTGTACTAATATCAGATAACCGAATTTAAGCTTTCTAGGACTAAAATAGGTTACGAATATTGATCATCATGAAATCAGAACGGGTCCGGGGTTTCAGGTAAACATTTGAAATGTTATAATTTTTAATGAGCGTTTATATTTGAAATGTTACAATTTGAAATAAAAGTTTATATTTTTGATACGTTTGCTACTGACATCAAATCCTAAAATGTTTTTCTGGTCGAAGCCCAACAGAACAGATTTAAAAAAAATTACGAAACGCTTGGAAAGAAGCATATTATGTACATTCAGGCAACGATGAAAACACATTGTTGCTGCAAATTAATAAAAATAGACTTGACCTAAAACTGAAAACTGAGATAACCGAAACATTGTGCTATTGTTACAGTAATATCCTAGAAATCCTAGAAAGAGCGAGATTCAAAGAAAATGTTGGTAGGTATTCAAATGAGAAAGAGCATGTTCCGTTTGTTCGGTCATGTGATAAGATTGACTGATGACAGATTGACAATTGTAGATGTACGCGTGGAAATCTAGGTTGACATTCCATTATCAAATCGCTCGGGTTTAATCCGAGGGTGGCGCCAAGAGTCTCCGAAACGGGCGTGTTTATATGAAAAGCGCAATTAATGTGAAGGTTGGTCTGCATGGACATTTGGCACTCCACACTATCTGCCTAGGCCGTAAGGAACTTGGCGTGAAGATATGTATTTACCATGATTAGATGAAAAATGTTGCATAAATATTCTCCACTGTCGTCTTTACTCACGCAAAATATATATATATTTTTTATGATATTGGAAGGCAAACGAGCAGACGGATTTCCTGATGTTTAGAAACACCAAAGGCGGTAATGGTGCGTTGCCAACCTGGGGCTGGTATGTTAGGCCTCGAGCAAAAGTAAGTTTACCGGCTAACTTACCCTTCGAACCGGAACACTTCATGACGTTATGGCGGCAGGTATAGGTAAGG
>NJDC01002334.1:0-12358 GCA_002245475.1 Calephelis virginiensis
GGCAATTAGGCATGGGATAGGCCGCCGGATACGCAGCTATCTAGATTGCTTGAAATTCATTAGATTGAGATACATTACTAACATTGGCCGTATATAGATAACACACTTTATTATTAACAATGTTATTAGAGAATATTTGAATTTAGTAAATACCTTGTCTATGTATTTTATAATACATTGAGTTCCTTGGTCATTAACTTTTCACACGTACCACGCTATTCTCCGAAGTGCTCTTAAATAAAAATAAGTTCCACTTTCTAAGTCTACAAAGATGTATGGGCAGTATCACACTTAATAAAGAAAGACCGCTTAATATCGCCTTTTACTAGAACGATCTCGGTAGAAAATTGACTTCACTTTACTTTGATTAGAGCTGCTTGAAATCTCATTTTTTATTTCTAATTTTGCAACTGAGATATCTGTTACTGTATATTATTTAATCCAGAATAAAGCTTAAGTAGATTTGTTAGTGAGTTTTGGCGCCATCGAGAGAAAAGATGGTCGAAGTTTTTTCATAATTATTGAATTTCGTGTTGATATTGAGTAAAATTAGTCAATTTTGGTGGCATTTTGTACAATTTTGTTCAGTGAAAGTGCACAAATGAAATAATCATGAAGAAATTAGCGTATCACGATACGTTGCCGCCAAACCTCATTACATGAGCTTGAGTAAACAGGCCACCGCTTTACCCAAGAGCCTGACATGACTTCCTGACGACTTATGACTGATGACTAATTAAAATTAATTGAAATTGATATAAAATTTTATGAAAATTTCTACTTGACTTAATGGCTAAATACTAACGTGAAGGCCAAAACCTAAAGAAAGAAAGAAGAAAGCTTAAGTATGATACGTAAAATACTCATATATAAATACAACACCCTAATAAGATAGCTAAAAAGGCTTTTTATATCTTCTTAGTTTTTTATGCTGGTTTTTTTATGATATTGAAAGGCAAACAAGCCGACGGATTTCCTGATAGTAAGACATTTCCAACGCCTAGAGACACCAATGGTTTCAGTGGTGCGTTGCTAACCTGAGATCGGGATGTTAGGCCTCGAGCAAAAGTAATTTTACCGGCTACCTTACCTTCCGAACCGGAACACGTCAACAACAAGCACTGATGTTATGAAGGTAGGAATAGGTGATGCCATGGTACCAATCCGGACGAGTCGCTGCGAAACTCTACCACCTAGTCAGATGTCACGGTGTTTAGAGACGGTAAACTTATGCTCGCCTTTTACGAGCTGCCTGGTAGGAAGGCAGATGGTCTATTTTACAAAGGAGCATATTTTTATACTCACACAACAAACAGGCGTAGCAAGATAAAAAAAAGATGTTCGGCTAATGTAGAATCGACACACATTCAACATTGGCGGGGTGGAGTGATGATATAGAGAAAAGGGATGAAAGGATGAAAAGAAAGAGGGAGAAAGAGAAAGGTGTTATACACAACTCGCTTGAGTATACGACTGTTTCGCCTGCGCACGCCTTTTACGAGCTGCCTGGCAGGAAGGCAGATGGTCTATTCTACAATGGAGCCGAGACCAACACTTATACAAATACAACATCATAATAAGATAGCTAAAAATGATTTTTACTTCTTCCTAGTTTTCGATGCTAGTTTGGTCTGCATATTGAATTAATTTCGTTATCTCTACATACGATAATAGCGTGATTATAAGTATACCACGAGTCTATATTTTTCAATAGTCTAATTTGTTTTAGTCTAAAATTTATCAAAATCAAGTTAGTTTGACATGCAAAAGATATAAATAAATATAGTTTTTCATTTCTAACATTATTAAAAACTAGCCGACACCGTGAACTTCGTATCCTCTACTACAACAGCTACTAACACTGTTTTGGAAAAAAGTGTTGTTTTTCCCTGCAATTTTCTTGGTTTTTCTCTTTATTAGACCTTTCTCCTGACAGTAACTGACATAATAAAAGAATTAGTAAAATTGGTCCAGGAGTTTTGGCGCCATCGTGAGAAAAGATAGTCGAAGTTTTTTCATAATTATGGAATTTCGTGTTAATATTGAGTGAGATTAGTCAATTTTTGTGGCAGTTGTACAATTTCGTTCAATGAAAGTGCACAAATGAAATAGTCATGAAGAAATTAGCGTATCGTATATTTTCTCGTTGCCGCCAAATCTCATTACATGAGTTTGAGTAATGAGGCCACCGCTTTACCCAAGAGCCTGACATTACTATATACTATATGATGAATAGGTGGAACTTAATAAATATATCAATAGTTAAATATTGTAAGATGTCTAGTAAGATGTAATCACACAAATACGCTAGGTTGCCAAAACAGGTTTCTTAGGACTTATGACTGATGACTATTTCATTAATGGCAAAATACTAACGTGAACGTCAAAACCTAAAGAAAGTAAGAAAAAAATTGGTCCACCAGTTCAGGCGTGATGCAATGACTACGGGAATTGTGGTTTTTTTATATAAGTACTCGTAGATTACACGTCATAACATCAGATGTATTGTTTTGAATGCGAATTAAAATACATGCTTTTTTCTAGATTAATCAACCGTTTTCTTTTTGACGTGACAACGTCTTAAATTAGGTTTTGGCTCGGAGTCACTCTTGAAAAAGTGTAACGCCCGCTCACGTCTGTTACGATGAGTAACCGAACGAGAGAGAGACCCGCCGGACTGGTACAATGTTTTAGTAAACAAAATATATTATAATTAAAATTTGTGCATTTCTTATTTTCATTCAATTCCTTGTTCCTATTGTTCAATTTAATAATATTCATATCAATAAACATTCTATCGAGAAAAAGATGTTGTCACGTAAAATCTTCACCCGTAAGACCGACTTCACAGGCAACCATTTTTTTCAATTTCATTAGGTAGGTAAAGTCATATGTTATCTGTGCCTAGCCTTTGAGTCTTTCGCTTTCTAACGACCAAATTGTATTTAGCTCAGCTGGAGCTAGTAGTTTAATAGTTATCTGTAAAAACTTAAAAATCAGACAATTGGTAATAGTACCTATTTTTATATCGTTTTTTTAAATTTTGGTATAAGCATTATCATCTGCCATTAATCAAAAAAGGAGTAATCAAGGCCATTACACGATTTAGCTAAATTGGGCTTAAATTAATTCAAATTTACTCGCAATTTGACATGAAAGTAATTTCGGAGGCTTAAGTAAAGTAATGGTCTCCTTACTCAAGCTCATCTACGTAAATATCAGTAGCTCATTTAGGTAAATAGAAATATCTACACGATACTAACGAGTACTTCTAGTACTTTTACTATGTGGTAGAGTTTCGCAAGACTCGTCTGGATTGGTACCATCGCCTTACGTATTCCTGGCGCTATAGCGTTAGTGTTCCGGTTCGGAGTATAAGTTAGCCGGTAAGCTTAATTTTTTCAGGTTTGCAACTGTTTCCCGTCGTTTCTACAATTTACAATTACAATTAGGCGAGCATAGACTTACCGTCACTAACACCGTGACATCTGACTAGGTGGTAGAGTTTCGCAACAACTCGCCCGGATTGGTACTACCGCTTTACCTATTCCTGCCACCATAACGTCATGACGTGTTCCGGTTCGGAGGGTAAGGTAGCCGGTAAACTTACTTTTGCTCGAGTCCTAACATACCGACCTTAGGTTGGCAACGCACCATTACCAACTTTGGTGTCTCTAGGCGGCGTACATTTCTTACCATCAGGAAATACGTCTGCTTGTTTGCCTTCCTATATCATAAAAAAAAACTAACATCGACTCATATCATCTCATTTAAAAGTTTCTACATAAGTCTGTAAAAATTTGTTAAAGAATTATATTAAATTTAACAATTTGATATTTGACAGTCCAGAGTTATTTTACGTTTTGTTACATCGTGCGCTGCGGTCGCTTTGACGTCCGCTACCCACTTTGCACGTAGCGTTATCATTTTGTAGCGCTGTTGTAGCACTTGCAGTGTAGAGCCACGTTAAATTGTAGCTCTACCGCTACGCTTAGCTACGAGATGTAAGGTTAAGTACTACGAGTTTGCTATGTGGTAAAGGAGATTTGTAAGTTTCAAGTCGCTTGTCGATATCGAAAATCGATAATGTTATCGGTACATTGTCAATCTAAAGCTGAGATGTTAAGCCGTGTGCAAATGTGAGTTTACTGGTTTCTCTAATCTCCAACCAGACTACGACAGTTACAAGTGTGGACGCTATTTTGTCAAAAAAAATTAGGCGATGGTACGGGGTAAGTCATTTGAATCTATCACCAAGTAACAGTCACGGTGTTAGTGATCAAGAAACCAACTTCCACCTCTTACAAGAAGATTGGATACCTAGGATCCTAGGAACCTAGGATCGACACGGACGTTAATGGTGACGGTTTTGGTTTTTACAAACAGTACATTACTATTTCCATCAGGTTTTGGAACGAAGTTCCTTACGGCAGGCTTGGAGGAGATGAGGATTTTGCTGTGCGACCGACTGAAAAAAATGTGATAATAAAACCGTAAGAAAAAATCCTTAGAATGAAACCGTATAATGAGACGTGCACAGGCGCGACAGTTGCTGAGCGATCGAACAGAAAAAAATGTGATAGTAAAACCGTAAGAAAAAATGCGTTGAACAAAACCTTTAAATGAGACGTGTGCAGGCGCGACAGTCGTATACTCAAGCGAGTAGTGTATAACACCTTTCTCTTTCTCCCTCTTTCTTTTCGTTCTGTCATCCCTTCTCTCTCTATCACCACTCCAACCCGCCAATGTTTATACTCACGAATTGTGTCGATTCTACATTAGCCGAACATCTTTTTTTTTATCTTGCTACGCCTGTTTGTGATGTAAGTATTAAAGTGTTGGTCCGGGCTCCTTTGCAGAATAGACCATCTGCCTTCTTGCCAGGCAGCTCGTAAAAGGCGAGCATGGGCTTACCGTCACTAGCACCGTGACATTTGACTAGGTGGTAGAGTCTCGCCCTATTCCTGCCGCCATGACGTCCAATGCTTGCCGTTGACGTGTTCCAGTTTGGAGGGTAAGGTAGCCGGTAAACTTACTTTTGCTTGAGGCCTAACGTCCCGGCGTCAGGTTGGCATCATACTATTGCCACCTTTGGTGTCTCTAATTTCTTACCATCAGGAAATTCGTCTGCTTGTTTGCCTTCTTATTTATATAGGTATTTGTAACAGTTAATTATCTCATAAACCAAAATTGAATAAACTGGGTATATATAATACTTAAATTATAATACCACAAAACTAATATTATAACTACAACTAATAGCTACGTTATTATTTATCTCATTAAAAACCGCACGCTTATTTTTTTTTGTTACAAATAGGTTTAAAGTTATGCTACGTAAAAAGAAAAAACCAACAATATGATCAAAATGGATTTTGAAATTATAATAAAATTTACATAATCTAAAAAAATGTCGCCGCCGATTAACGGCGGATGTTAATGCTTATGCCACAAATTAAGTTTTTATTTGATTGGCATCAAGTTCGCCTAAAGTCTAAACTAATTTTGTTTAGTGTACAATAAACGTAAATGAGTTAAAAATAAAATTAAAAAAAAATAATTAAAACTAATTAATCAATTTTTAATGAAAAGTAACTAATGAACGTTGCATTTAATTGGATTGTAAAGTTGGAGTTTCAAGATACTGTTCTATGTAGGTAATTATGGTAATATATAAGATTTGTATCATTAGCCTTTCATTACTTTTAATATAACACGACATATTATGTTTCATGACATTTAAGGTCATTACTCCCAATTAAAATATTTTCCTTACCTACATGTGAGGTGATTTCTGAACATTTGTTATATAAAGTCGTTCAAAGTCGAATTATGTCGATGTTAGTCATTTTATCGGAATATGTTTAGGGATAACATAAACACGCATACACTTTTGTGTTTACATTAGTGTTTTTGACTATTTTATGGAAGGCCTTTTTTTAAAAAACTTTTATTTTCTGTGTGGTCTAGTATTCGTAGTGTAGTCTAGGGTTCGATCCTCGGGTCGTCAACTAAAAAATTAGAAAATGCGAATTTTCAATATAGGCAATAGGCTTGCCACCTACATCATTGAGGAATAGTCTTCGGCTAGTGGTGGGTGTGCCTCTGCCTACCAGTTCGGGGATAAGGGCGTGAAGGTTTTTTTTGTGGTAGCAACTTGGTATTTTAATAAATCCTTTCACCTCACACTAATGCAAAACTAACATACACACTTACACACACACACACGCACGCACGCACGCACGCACGCACGCACGCACGCACGCACGCACGCTTGCACGCACGCGCGCGCACACACACACACACACACACACTCACAAGTTTTTAAGTCTATCAATATGTTTTTGATATTGATTTTTTTTTATTACCTACCATCCGAAGATAAATATGAACTGTTATTTTACAATTTCAAATAGTGAATTAATGATAACTAAGCGTACAAACGGCTATTTCATTAACTACCAGATCGCGAAGATGATTCTGAAATGGTCTCGCATATATTTTATCAATATCTTGTTAAAAGTTTTTCGGTTCATGATAAAACCACCTCTTGGGAATCATTAGCTATATTTCTACATATAGACCATTAAAATCGAATAACAGGCCGAGTAATAAGGTAACAAACTTACTAAAAATCAGACAGCCGAATTGAGAACATCCTTCTTTTTTGGAGCCGGCTAAAAACGATAAAGTGTTCTGAACCTCCACTTTCTTAAATTCTTATGGTCCCGGGTGTATAAAGATAGGCACCAGGTTGTCGATAGGTATCATATTGTAGTACTTAGTGTCTTCAACTAGTCGTAGATGCCTTGATTGTCCCTTAACCCACGCCTTCGGTTATATGGGCGTGAAGATTCTGAAAAGGTCCCATTTCACCGCTAAAATCCTAATAATTAATTAAGCTCATTAAGACTGCTAAAATCGACTCCAACTAAGTATTTAATTTTTTTTTATGTTATAGGAAGGTAAACAAGCAGACGGATTTCCTGGTGGTAAAAAATTCACGCCGCCTAGAGACACCAAAGATGGTAATGGTGCGTCGCCAACCTGAGGTCAGGATGTAAGGCCTCATGCAAAAGTAAGTTTACCGACTACCTTGCCCTCCGAACCGGAACACGTCATGACGTTATGGCGGCAGGAATAGGTAAGGCGGTGGTACCAATCCGGGCGAGTTGCTGCGAAACTCTACCACCTAGTCAGATGTCACGGTGATAGTGATAATAAGCCTATGCTCGCCTTTTACGAGTTGCTTGGCAAGAAACGCAGATGATCTATTCTGCAAAGGAGCCCGGATCAACACGGTACGAAATACTCAGTTGTTTTAAAAATTAAATAATAAAATACTTAATCGCGGTTTGAAAATTCTTTTTACGAAAGATATCAGCCGTTTCTAAAATAGTCCCAAATAAATTTTATTAACATCTTACTTATGTGTTTTGAGTAATGCTATAAGTATAATTCAAAATACAAAAATATGAAAGTGATAGAGACTACTTCGGAATCATGCCCTACCATTCTAAAAAAGAACCATTGAAATCGGTTGGCTATTGGAAGAGTAATCGCGTAACAAACATAAATTCGCATTGAGAACCTTATCCTATTTGGAGTTGGCTAAAAATCAAATTTACAAATGCCGGATGAATTGATTAAGATACATTAAACAATTTATGCATCCAACGTAACCTCCTTATTTATTCGAAATATGTTACAAATATATTTTGCTAATGAGACGTAGAAAAACCTGAATTGGATTACAAAATTCTTTCACCATGCCAACGTTAAAGTGAAGGTGGACAAAAGGTCATCACCGAAATTCACATGTCATCATTATTGAAATTGAGGTACCATTCAGCCTTTGAGCCTTTCGTCTTTTATATCCTCTGACCTTTTTATGTAGACACAGTTATATTTCAATTTACATTACATTTTGGAAACACTATTTGCTATAACATTATATAATATAGCTCGCCTTTTGTGCATTTTTAACTTCTCGTGTATTTTGTGTATTTTAATTTTTGTGTGCAATAAAGTGTTAAATAAATAAATAAATATATTATACTTACTTAAAAATAAAAGTTATTCTTTAAAAAAATATCACAATAAGTTCCCTTAATAGGAAAACATTGAAAAATGTTTTGCACTTGTCCACTATTAAAAAGTTTTGCTATTTATATTGGAATGAAGTTCCTTATGGCTTGGAGGAGATAGGGATTTTGCTGCACGACCGAACTAAAAAAATGTGATGGTAAAAACTGTAAGAAAAACCGTGGAATAAAACCGTTAAATGATACGTGCGACCGAACTGAAATAATGTGATAGTAAAAACCGTAAGAAAAGGTCAAAGGAATAAAACCGTTAAATGAGACGTGCGCAGGCGCGACAGTTGCTGCGCGACCGATACACAAGCAAGTAGTGTACAATACCTTTCTCTTTCTCTACCCCGCTAATGCATAGTTATGAATTGTATCGATTCTACATTAACCGAAGGAACTTCGTTCCTACCTAGTGTCCCATGACACTAAATTATATTTTTTCTCATAAAAATCGGTTTCTTCGTGTCAAGTGACATCGATTTATTTTATATTTATGTTACCTACATTTAAAATGGACTTTATGGATATTTATAGACAAATTTTGAGAGAGCTTTGGGGATCGATAGCACCATGGCTATTTGAAGTAATTAATAGTTAAAAAAATACCGGAAGCAAATACAAAATATATAGTTACGTAAACAAAGCCTTTAACTGATGCCCGTCAACCGCAATCGCATGCGCTGGCTGGTGACGTCATAGCTAGTATTATGTTCGAGGTAGCATGACAACAAGCAAAGTACTAATGCGGACTGTTTTAAACGAATGTTTATAAAAGTAATTATTACAATTTGGCAATAATATTTAAAATTCATTATCATTTTTGCCTAAACTCCCTTATATTAAAATTGGGCCGGTCCTTTGAAAGTAAACCTGTATAATCAAAAACCTGAGCCCGCCTCAAAGTCAAAAGTTGTAAGTTGAAAGCTGGAAATTGCCTATTCACTCTTTTCTTTTCAAATTTTATTAATTAACAAATACTTCTCCTGGAAGAAAGTTTTAATCTTTAGCCATTCAAATGATAAAAGTGGTCGGAAAAAATATCTTAGTTTATAAGTGTACTTTCACGAAGTATTTATTTTTCAGATTCTTACTAAGCTTTTTTTCATGAACTTCAGAAAAACTTTATTGACGTGGACTATACAAGTGCTACTTGTGCGCAAAATATTTATGTAAAAATACCATAGGATCGAAATTGCGGTCACACACTGAAAAGATACGGCAAAATTTTATTTTCGCTTGATTGAGGCTTGTATTTTATGAAAAAAAAGTATCCTATCACATCCCCGAAGAGTTGGGCAGAGGCATAACCATGTTTAGCCCGAGACACTTATTCCAATGTCCAATCCCGGGCAACTTTATTTTTATTAAAAAATTGATAATACATATTTTCTCTTTTTTTTTGCTGGATCGAACCCGGGGTCTCAAGCAAACAAGTCCGAAGTCGGACCGCTAGACTACAGAAGCGATTTATGAAAATTAATCAAAAAGTACAAAAAAAATGTTACTGTCTAATTTTAATCGACTTTGACCTTCATATATTCGAATCTTATATTATGAATCTATATAATATGATATTGATTTTTTCCGTGATTTGTAAACCGATTTTTAAAAAGAGTGTATTTTATAGGTAATTTATATACTACCAAGTCTGAATCTGATGATGGATTCCCAGGGAAATCCATTTTATTTTTATGATAACGGAAGGCAAACAAGTAGACGGATTTCCTGATGGTAAGAAATTTACGCTGCCTGGCACTGAAGGTGATAAAGGTGCGGCTCCTGTGGCCAGGATGTTAGGCTTCGAACAGAAGTAAGTTAACCTACTACCTCACCCTCAAAAGCGGAATACGTCAACGGCAAGCACTGACGTTGTTTCGTCAGGAATATATGTTGCTGCGAAGCTCTACCACCTAGTCAGATGCTACGGTATAAACGACGGTAAGCCTTAGCTCGCCTTTTAAGAGCTGCTTTTAATACAGGTCGTCTATTCTGCCAAGGAGCCTGGCTCAACACAGGGAAATCAATGAAAATATTTTTTATTATTAAGATGATTCTTGTACAGTTGTTAAATCATAGTCGGTTCTTTTGCATACAATATTAAGAATTCTATTAGAAATAACCTACACTTCGAAACTCAAAGTTTTTTAAATGGCCTTTCTTACATGTTTTAATACAACGTTTTTCTTTGTTATAATACAAACAATTATTGTACAAATATTATGCTATTTTCACCAAGTATATTTGTTATTTGGAGGAAGTAAAATAATACACCGTTTTAAAAACTGTATATTGTTTTTTTTTGATAAAAAAATATGACATAATAACCGAGTCTTCCGATAGTTCCAAAATCTGTTACATCTTAAAAATGTTAAATCAGGTTTTACTCCATTATATAAATGTCTTTTTTATCATTGATAAAATATAAATGGCATCCTATTCATTTTGTAAATGTGAAAGTTTGTTTGTTACTCCTTCATGCAAAAACTGCTGAACTGATTTTCATAAAATTTGGCACACACATAGACGGTAACTAGGATTAACACATAAAGTAGGTTTTATTCCAAAAAATGATCCTGTGAGACTATTAACTACGTGGGCAACATCGCGAATAACAGCTAGTTATAACATATTAATCGAGTCCCCCGACAGTTGCAAAATCTGCTATACCTTAAAAATGTTACATCAGGTTTTACTGCAACATATAAATATCTTATAAATATAGATTGTTGTGAGGCTCAACATGAAAGCTCTCGCTGGAAATCCGATAAATTGGGATATTTTAATCTACAATGACGTATTCAGTCCTTTTTGGTTAGACTGACGTCACAACCTTTCTTCTGAACTGGTTGTTACCCGCGGTTTTGCTCACACGACTGTAAATATACTGACTAGTGCCCATTATTAACGACTTTCAGACAAACTTTCAACCCCTATTTTACGCCCTTAGTAGAATTTTTAGAAACGCTTAAATACGTATTTAATCATTTTTAGTAAGGAGCCCAGAAATAAAGTTTTATGTTTCTAACTTAATAAAATAAATATCCTTCATACAAATTTTTAACTCCCGTTTCACCTCCTTAGAGATAAAATTTCCAGCAATACTTATATACGTATCTACTCATTTTAATAATTAACAAAAAAATACCTAAAAAATGACGGTCTTCCATACAAACTTTCAAACTATTTCACCCTCTTAGGGGTAAATTTCCAAAATTCCAGTCTATTCAATAAAACGACCCTACTCACCAAATTTCATGGCTGTAACTCTTAACATGGTGAATCAGTCAGCCAGGATATGTTATTTTATATTAATACGTGATACTAAAACTTTGGACCCCTTTTTACGAAAATTGCGCGGACGCAGGAGCATAACAATTGGCACACTACCCGTCTTATTAATAAATGTGGTGTAGGCTAGGTGTAAGATTAAATGGATATTATAGTCTGTATTACATTGTAATAAAGACTATAATACCAGGTTAAACCTTGGAGTACTTTACTCTATGTTTATTAAGAAGGCAGTTATAGTTTACGTGTAAGCGAAGTGCAGAACGCTAATATTTTTAAATAATAATGCTTATTACTTTTTATTTACTTTAATGCTTATTACTTTTTTTTTTTTTATAATGCTTATATATCGCCTCTGTGGTCTAGCGGTCCGGGTGTTGGACTTGACTGCATGAGGTCCCGGGTTCGAATCCCGGGTCGGGCAACAATAAGAAAACAGGATTTTTCAAATTTTCTAATTAAAAAAAAATGTTGGTCGGGATTGGAAATGTGCCCGGCTGGCGATAGGCTTGCCACCTATCACATTGTGGGACTTAGTGTCTTCGGCTAGTCGAGGGTGCTATGGTTGTACCTCTTCAGGGCTATGGGCGTGAAGATTCTTCGTCGACGTCTTATAAAGTACCTACATTAAATCAATAAATAAACCACGTATTTGACTACCATGTATTTGTCACACACACACAATCAAATAAATTGATGTTGACGATAAGATATCATAGATGGAGCTTCAGGAAGCAAAGTAGTTGGTCTTTAGAAATGAAGATGGCGTTCTTATCTACAAGATATTAAAATTTAGATATTAAAATATTAAAATGGTCGAATTTCGACCAATGGGCGACAACTAGTACGTATAGATATTTGATTGGTTGGCATAATTTGCACAAATGAAAATACTAACTTCTACCGCGGCTACCTTATCCTCCAAACCGGAACACGTCAACGGCAAGCGCTAATTTATGACGGATTCCTGCCTTGGT
>NJDC01002334.1:20442-37505 GCA_002245475.1 Calephelis virginiensis
CCAGAGTTCTTCTTTCTTCTTTGTTCTCGTAGCGGAGATCAGACCCGGAATGCTGGTCGTCCAGATTGGCCGTTCTTTTATATGTTTCGCGGCGGAAACACCGACCAATCACGTGCGAGCATAGGATTCGTCCAATCACATTGTGAAAATTCGAACCAATCATATTTCGTATAAAAAACGGTTCGGTCTTGACATTTTGATGTCGTACCTTATAGGGGTGACTCGTGCGAGACTAGCCCGGAACGACACTCTTTGTTTTTTTCATATTTCTTATTTTTCGCATTTTTACAGGTCGGCGTGCGTCCTTAACAACTGCGCTTAACTTTGTCATACGAGTGACCCCTTAAAATGTTTAATAATTGCCGACAAAACCTACATGCAATGAAACTAAGAACTTTCTCGATCATGTCGGCTTACAAACAAAAATCCGTATCGACATCGGTCCAGTAGCAAGATGCTTCGCCCATATATACGAAGGGGTAGGCAGAGGGACAACAAGGCATTCACGACTAGCCGAAGACACTAACGGCCAATGTTAATAATGTATCTCAATCTAATGGATTTCAAGCAATCTAGATAGCTGCGTCTCCGGCGGCCTATCCCATACCTAATTGCCATATTTATCCTGTCCACAGATATGTTATTGGCAAGCGATAACATAAAAATGGATCAAAATATCAATCTTTTACAGCAAGTTTTGGATTAGGATTGATTATTAATATTGGCCGTAAGTCCCACAAAGTGATAGGTGGCAAGCCTATCGCCAACCAGGCACATATCCAATCCCGGGCAACGTTATTTTTATTAGAAAATTTAACATATTTATATTCTAAGTATTTTTATTGCCCGACCCAGGGATCGAACCCGGGATCTCAAAAAGTTAAGTCCGAAACCTGGACCGCTAGACCACAGAGGTGATAATCTAAATCGGTCTATATATTCATAAATTTTTATGCCACAGACATAGAGAGACAGGTCAAACTTATAAGACTTTTTTTCTCTCATCTTTCCATTTTGGATTCCATTAAAAATTTACTGATGTTGTATCTGCTGTAATAACATGAGTAAAAACGTCATAGCAATAATCTGTGTGACCTGTCACATTGTGAGACTTAGTGTCTTCGGCTAGTCGTGGGTGCGCTGGTTGTGCCTCTGCCTTCCTCTTCGGGCGTGCAGATACTTAATTACTTTTGATAATCTTGCATCGTGCTAGCTAAACTCTTAGACCTGCTTGTAATCTTACCACTATTATTTTATATAAAATACTAGCGCTGTCCTGTCAAACTTCGTTCTAACCACTTTGTATGTGTGAGAAAACTTTAAGTGTTGTTTTTCTGGATTACTTGCAGTTTTTACTTTTTTATTATTTTTTGAACCTTCCCTAGACTTTCACAAATAATTCAAAACAAAGATTAGCCAAATCGGTCAAGCTGTTCTCGAGTTTTAGCGAGTTTAGGGAACAGCAATTGATTTTATGTATAAAAAGATTTTGCGTGGTACCAATGTAAAATTATGAACGACGCAAATATATACTAAAAAAAGACGGGTTGCACTCCGGGAGTTCAGGTAGAAGTGAAAACTTGAATATTAACGTTGTGCATTTTTGATATTTTGGAATGGTTAGAAGAATAATTTTGCACGAATTGCTTTAATTATCAGTATGAAATTACTATCATTTATGCGCCTGCGTTTGGCTTGACAAAAATTCGCTAAAGTAAGACTACGTGACGCATAGGAGCGTCGTTATATATATATAATATCTTATGTTATCTGTATAACGAACATTGCTCGTCTATACATAAAGCTTATTTTCAAGATGGAACGATTAGAGCAATGTCTGTTGATATTAATGTAATGGTAGGTATATTACGGCGGACTATCAATTGCGAATCCTATACTCTTCGGAAATATCTAGGCAATACAAAAACAGCAATGAATCTACGTTTGATTTTAGATCTCGCGACGCCTTATTCGCGCATGTGCCCTGCGCCGTCTTACGATCTGACGTTCTGACGCGAGTTTGGAAGTTTTTACCCCTTCCAAAAAAGTACGCAATGCCGCTAAAGAAGTTTTTACTTTAAAAACAAATAGTAGGTGTCTCATATTAAAAAGTCATAGCAGCAGTACGTTGTCAATATTGTGTAAGTAGGTTTACCTCTAAACTAACTCTCCAAATCGGAAAACGACGATAAAGCGTCATCATTATGCACGTTAGCAATATTTACCAAACAAACATTGATTATCCTTCAGTTTACTGTGTGTAAAATATGCTAATATTTGGATTTAACCCTAAAACATACATCGAAACACAAATGTTTGGAATGGATAATGCATTTTACGGTTGAATAAACTTGCATTTTGTACATTATGCAACTTCAGTCAAACATTGTTTGCAATCAGTGGATTTTATTATATGTCGTATTAGCTGTTCCAGTAAACTTCGTACCGCTTGCTCCTTTTTGTTATTACGGACTAAGACGAATATAAAAAAAACTATTTTAAAATCAGCCCAGTAGTTTTTGAGTTATAAATGTTTTAAAAAACCTGACTTTGCTTAACGAATAGATTATTTAAATCGTAGATATTTTTTTAAGTAATAAACTAAATGTCAGGAAGCTCTCGTGATGGTAAGCGACATTCATCGTCTAAAATAAACCTTAGATGTTACTGGTGCATCGCTATATTAAAGCCGGAATACTGCAACGGCATAACAGTATGCCGTTGCAAAAATAGGAAATAGATTACCAACTACTGTTCATAATAGATGAGTTATTATTGGTATATATAAATAGTTAATATCTAGTGTAAAATATTATTGTAGCTATTTGGTAAATATATCATCTATGTTGTCTATAAGATAATAGGTTCCACCTGAGACGTAATCTCCGTGGAATAATTGATAGCGTGATGATATACAGACTAGAGCCTTTCTCAACAATTATACACCGTGTAAATAACAGCGTACCGAAAAATTAAACCATGGATTCTGTACATGATAGACATGCATATGTAGTTAGAATTTTGTCTCGGAAATGTCATGAATTTTTCAAAAATGTTTGTATGTTTTTGTATTGATTTCACTATTATTTCATTAATTCTATTTAACACAACCAGATTTCTATTTAAAATCTAATAAATAACACATTTTTACTAAAAACAGCAATGTAATAGCACAGGATATTAGGTCGGCACCTTCAGTTCGCAACGCGCGGGTTGATGCATATACTTTGTTCGGTATACATTGCGGACTGAAAAACTTCTAAATATTTAACCACTTGTTTCCGACAAAAACTGTAAATAGAATTTTGAAGTCTGAAATGTATCTAAACTACCACAAAAGTTTTCGTTACGGAGTCAAATACACCTTGTATAAGTAGTCCTATTAATATTATAAATGCGAAAGTTTGTAAGTATGGATGTATGGATGTTTGTTACTCTTTCACGCTCGAATGGCTGAACGGATTTGTCTGAAATTTGGAAGACAGATAGATTGTGACCTGGATTAACATATAGGCTATTTTTGATCCCGATCGCACACCGGGTTTCTGTGAAAACGCGGGCGAAGCCGCAGGTAGCAGCTAGTTATGTAATAAAATATGTTGTGATAATCTGACAATGGAGAGTATCGAGATTAAGGTAACATCAATTTGGATGAGCTGCCGCGTGGACACTACCATTACAATTTATTGTACTAGTGGAATAGTCTCGTATTCATCATTGCCATATGTTTGTTTGTTTCCAATAAGCCTCCAGAAACTAGAGGCTTAAGGTTCTTGTCTCCGGTTTCTTTTGTAATTAAAAAAATTTAGAAAATAAAAAAATCTCTTCATACAGATATGCTTAAGTAAATGTATTGCTTAAGGGTCTGCCATTTTATTCTTTTTTAAAAAATTGTGAGTGTTTCTTTCAAGCTTGGGAAAAGTGCTAAAATCTATGTATTAATACGTGATGCCAAAATTTTCGACCCCTTTTTGCGAAAATAGCGCGGACGCAGGAGCAAGAGGAGGAGGAAATTTGGCACACTTATAGTTTATGTGTAGGAGAAGTGCAGAACGCTAATATTTTTCAATAATAATGCGTATTAAGTACATTAAATCCATAAATAAAACATTACCCACACTATCATGCATTTGACACACACAAACAAATATATTGATAATAACGATAAAAGATCATAGATGGCACACTAAAAAGTTTGAAAACAAAGTAGTTGGTCTTGAGAAATGAGGATGGCGATCTTATCAACAAGATATTAAAATTTATTATGGTCGCATTTTGACCTATGGGCAACCATTAGTTATAATTAAGAGCAGTATAACAACGAAAACCGACACCAGCTATTTAATTGAGTACCATGTCCCGATTTGACAATCCTCTATTCGAAAATAGCAAGTGGTTCTGAAATGGTCCGACATGAATGTTATCAACATCTATCAGATGAATTTTAGAATAATACTTAACAATGAAGTCCTAAACATAAACAATAATGTATGAACTATTAAGTAATAGCTGTTACCCGCGTGGTTAATGGTCCCACAAGAACAATTTTTCGGGTTTAAAACTATCCTAAGTGTTAATCCAAGTTATCTATATGTGTAAATTTCATGAAAATCGATTCAGCAGCTTGAAGAAGTAACAAATTTTCGCATTTAAAACATTAATGGATTATAGCATATATGTATAGTGTTAGTAGGATAACTCCAAAACCTGGAGTCGAATCCTAATAAAATTAATAAGGGACCACCTCGGAACCGTTACTTATCTTTTTTTATAGTAACGTAAAATATATTACAAGAAATACAAAATTTTTCTACGCTAATACCAAATTATCCGATTTATTCGAGAGTGGAATAAAGAGCTTTTGAAACGTCGTATTTGAGTGAAAAAAGAATGTGTAGGAAGCTATAGGCCTATAGGATTCGTGACACTTGGCACTTGATATTATCACCCTACCTCTTAAAGGACTTAGCGTGAAGATGTATATATATATATGCATTTATAAGTTTCAAGGACGAAAAATCTGTCTTTATTATGGACAAGATTATACAACCAAATACTGCAACTCGTAGAAGTTGCCTAGAGTTAGCGTTAGTTTGATGATAAATTATAATAATGTCTGGATTTCAAAACTTGGGAAGATTGAAAATTGCTTACTTTATATAACAGAGCCTTTCCATGAGTTTATGGCTTGTTGAGTTTAATATACTCGCTACTGTATTTGTATGAAAACTTCGAACAGCGCTATCTATCGGTAACTGAAAGAAACACATTTTTAGACCAAAAATGTCATAGATTTCGACACGTAACTTACAGAACGTAATCTATACTGACTCATGGTAAAAGCTCAGGAATCTTTTTATTCATATTAATCGCTTGTAGTCTAGCGGTCCGGCGTCGGACTCGGCTTAATGCCCAGTGTTCGATCACAGTGTCAGGCAACGAAAAAATAGAATTAAGTATTTTCAATTTTCTAATAAACACAGATCGTAGAAGGCGAGCATAGACTTACCGTCACTAACACCGCAACATCTGACTAAGTAGTAAAGTTTCGCAGTGACGCGCCCGGATCGGTACCACCGTCTTATCTATTCTTACCGCCATAACATCAGCACCTGCCGCTGACGTGTTCCGGTTCGAAGTATAAGATAACCGGTACATTTATTTTTGTTTGAGGCCTAACATCCCGGTCTCATATTGACAACGCATCATTACCACCTTTGGTGTCTCTAGGCAGCGTAAATTTCTTACCATTAGGAAATCCGTCTGCTTGTTTGCCTTCCAATAACATAAAAAAGAGCTTGTTTCTAAAATCGGTTTACTGACGACAATTGAACTTGACAACGTCATTCCATTGGAGGCCGATTGTGCCTCTTTGCCGCTCGTTCCGCGCTCTCGCTTGCACTTCAAGCCTTAAGTGGAACGCCTCAGAGCGAGGTAACGCCACACGAGTCATGGTTTTTGGTGCGTGCAGCCGGCTCCATCGAAATATAAGACGTTGTTACGTCAATAAATATAAAAAAAACCTGATAACTGTCATTTTTTTTTTGTTCCAGAAACGTCATGGCATGAGAGGGTGCGTGGGCGCGACATGCGGCGCGGGCCGCTCGCGCAACTCGCCACTGTTCTCATGCTTTCCCTATTTCTACGCTATGCTAATGCTGGTAAGTTTATCCCACTGTTCTCATGCTTTCCTTATTTCTACGCTATGCTAATGGTGGTAAGTTTTTTCAACTGTTCTCATGCTTTCCTTATTTCCACGCTATGCTAATGCTGATAAGTTCATCCCACTGTTCTCATGCTTTCCCGTTTCTACGCTATGCTAATGCTAGTAAGTTTATCCCACTGTCATGCTTTCCTTATTTCCACGCTATGCTTATGCTGATAAGTTCATCCCACTGTTCTCATGCTTTCCCGTTTCTACGCTATGCTAATGCTGATAAGTTTATCCCACTGTTCTCATGCTTTCCTTATTTCTACGCTATGCTAATGCTGGTAAGTTTATCCCACTGTTCTCATGCTTTCCCTATTTCTACGCTATATGAATGCTGGTAAGTACATCCTTGATTGAAAACAGTTTCGAATTACCCTTATAATTTCTTGTGTGCGTTTGTATGTCACTGAACTCCTAAACGACCGGAGTGATTTTGATGAAATTTTTTGTGTGTATTCAAGGGCATACGAGAATGGTTTGGATTCACAAATTGGTCCACTGGAAAATATTTTCTTGTTTTTTTTATTTGTAAGTAGTCGTTGAATTTGAAATGTTTTACATTGGATGTGGCAGACTACGCTACTTTACAAGCAGTACGAAGTGTGCGAGACCTGCTAGTTTATGTATATTTTTTGTTTGTCCATGTGGAAAGAAGGACTAGTGAAAGATTGACAAAGCAGGTATACAATACCAATGGATTTAAATACCCTAGGACACCTAGTTTGACATTCCATTAGCTCACCTCCTAGGTTTTATTCGAGGATGGTCTAGAAGCTTCGAAACCTGCGTGTTTGTATACAATACTTGTATACAATACTTGTATACAATGGATAATAATTATGAAAGAATCCAGGCAAGGATCGTGAGGTTTGGCACTTAACATTCTCTACCGTTGGATGTGTGTCCAGTTTGGCGGTAGGCATATCACATATCACGTTGTGGGACTTCGTGTCTCCTGGTAGTCGTGAGTACCCTGTGAAGATACTTATTTACTAAAAAGTGACAGAGTTCTGTAAAACATCACCCAAATAGATGACATCTGGTCGTTCATTATCGTCATTATCTGATCGTACGTTGTATTTTGCTTTGCTATTGCTTTGCTACGTTCGTAATCCTTTTACACCCTGTGTTGTAGGGTGTCATTTATTTTATCTTTTTTGTCATTTGTCTGTCTACCTATCACTTTTATTTTGTATTGTTTTTTCTCTGTCTTAGATTAGATATAAGACATCTTTTGTTAGATATAAGATAAGATAAGATAAGCTCGCATGTTGTACGGTATTTATATTTGTATTCTACCGCAGTCTATCTCTTTTACGTGTACAGTAATATGTAAAATAATAATAATAGTAAACTAGCACACTTAATATTTGTAGTCTTAATGTTTTTGGACATAGGCGTTAGCATTTGCCTTTAGTCAAGGATATGTTTGCATCAAGATATCCGAGATAAAAAAAATCAGGTTTATATTATTTGAAAGCAGTCATAAGTTGCGAGCGTCAAAATGGAGGGACCAAGTCTTAGATTTTAATAAAATATGGATCTGAAAATTCTACCTAAATTCTACTGTTTGCTACTTTTGCTAAAAAAATAGTACCTCGTCATAAACATTTTTTTTAACCAAAAAATGTTGGTCCCTCTATCCTGCCCTCAAGATGGATGGACCATTCTAATAGGCTGCTCCTAGAAATATTTATATATATTTATATTTTTCTACCTAAATTCTATCTTTATAAAAAATAATGTGACGTATCTGAAACACAAACAGATTTAAAAATATCGGCTAAAATATTTGTTCCCATCATCTTGACGGTTCAATAAGTTGCTTTTTCCAGTCACTGCTTAGTTTTTTTGCAAATTTTAAATGGTCAATATTTTCTTCCTAATTTCTACCTTAATAATATATATTTCTGTTTAAACTGAAGTTGGCTTTTGAATTAAAATAAGTGCTTATTATTTGAACGTAGATATAAATTAAGGTAAAAGCACCTTCTGATATTTTAAATCGATCTAAATATCGAAACGGCACGTGTGTTAATTTAAATAAGGAAATAATATGTCTTTATCATAATAAACATGGATGTTGTATTTACGCGTTTAAGTCTATAATGTTTTTTCTCTGTACATGTTTCTCTATGGGAAGACTCGGGTCGGTCTCCTATTTAGAATAGATTATCTGCCTCCTCTCCAGGTATCTTCGAAGAGTAAAGTAACTGAAAGAAAGCGGCTGGTAAGAGGCGAGCAAAGGTTAAATGCATCATTACCAATAAGACCACTGTTGGAACACTGCTTAATAAAATAATATCTATCTTCATTTAACCGTTACCGCCGTGTCCTGCAAATTCTAGTGATTTAGTATTTTTACATTACCCATTATATTTTGTAATAAAAAGTAGCCTAAGTCCTTCATAGAAGTCTATTTTGTGTTTTGATAACATTTTTAAACATCAAGTCCATTTAGACGTAAAAACGGAGTATTTGACACACACATACACTTTCGTATTTCTAATTAAGTATGCTTTATTTCATATAAATAGTAAGAAGACGATAGTTTCCTTAACCACTCACCAGTTCAAGCTTCGCAAGTGACACTCGCCTCACCTGCCCGCGCATTAAATGTTATGTTATTAATTACGATCGCGCGCGGCCCTCTCGGCAAAAACGATTACTGCTAAAAAGCTATTAAAGCTATGTTCAAGTAAAAAATACTCACAGAAAGTTCAGAAAACAAGGAATTTGAATGATTTAAATTTTAAATAGCTTAAATGCCATGCAAATGCAAATTGCAAGTATTCAGTGAATTCAAAACTATGGAGTTGTCGACGATGATGATAATAATAATAAATGTCTTGTGGTAGAAGTGTGGACAAATACATAGTATTAGTTTGATTCCTTAGCGCGTCTTGTACTGAACCCTTCGTGTGCGAGTGTGGTACCTAAGTATGCAATAAATTGTACAGAGTAGGTACCTAATTGAATTTTCTTTAAAGTACTGAAAATATGTTCCTTTACCTGACAATGCCTATCGAAATAATAGAAAACTGTATATTACCTTAAATTTAAGTAGAAGAAAGTATTTTTAAATAAATTTAGTCTTTTTAGTCTTAGATGTGATGATAATATGTACCTTAGTAAGTATGAATAATACAGACTTTTTTAGCTAAAAAATGGTGTTTTTGTTTTAAAGGTTCAGAAAACCTGCACTAAGTACATTTAGTTTTAGTATGTATTAAATAATAGTCACTCAAAGTATCTTCACGCTCATATCCCCGAAGAGGTAGGCAGAGGTACAACCAAGGCACCCACGACTAGCCGAAGACACTAAGTCCCACAATGTGATAGGTGGCAAGTCTATCGCCAACCGGGCACATTTCCAATCCCGACCAACATTTTTTTTATTAGAAAATTGGATTTTTCCAATTTTCTTTTTGTTGGTCGACCCGGGATTCGAACCAGGGACCTCATGCAGTCAAGTCCAGCACCCGGACCGCTAGACCACAGAGGCGATATAGTCACTCAATGATCCATAAATGCTGTAAATATTTTTAAAATATAAATAAACACGAAACATTCAATGAAATTTACGAAGATATTAAATAGCACAATAACTCAGTACTTATAATTCTTTTTCATAAAAAATGACATATTTTAAAGGTAGAAATTAGGTAGAAAATATTGATCACACAAATAGTTACAAAAAAACTAAACAGTGACTGGAAAAAGTAATTTATTGAATCATCAAGATGGAGGGACGAACTATTTTAGGCGATATTTTTAAACTATTTGTGTTTCGGACACGTCATAATATTATTTTTATGAAGGTAGAATTTAGGTTGAAAAATATTAAGTATACAAAATACTTCCAGAAGCAGCCTATTGGAATGGTCCCTCCATCTTGACGTCAAGATGAAGGGACCAACATTTATTTATTAAAAAACATGTTTATGATGAGGTACTAACTTTTTTAACAAAGGTAGCAAATAGTAAAATTTAGGTAGAATATTTTGATACAATTCATGTTTTATTAAAATCCGAGACTTGGTCCCTCCATCTTGACGTTCGCCATAAGTTGGCATTGAAAGTCATGTCAGGATGTTGGGTAAAGCGTTGTCTCCTTACTCAAGCTCATTTAACGAAGAAACTTACAATATTGCCAAAAACATTTCAAGTAAAATGTTCCCAAGACGACCACGTAAGGCTTGCACTGTGAATAAGATATCAGATCTTCTGTAGATAAAGATTCTAAATCGACACGATGTAACTCGACCGTCCCTAACTTCATAAATTCTACATATCAGTAAAAATGTATGACTTCGCCGTTTCGCTACCGTCGTGGAAGTAATGCGAATATTTAGTTTCTGAAGTAAGTAACGAAACAGATAAACTATACATTTTTACTGATATCTAGAATTTGTGTTGTTAGGGTCGGTAGAGTTAGGCAGTGTAGATGCAGAAGCATGGCTTTACCTGTGATCTGATATCTTTTTCACAGGGCAAGCCTTATGTAGGATTTTAGTCCTTTTTTTAAGTTGCTCGGCTATCTTTTTAGTGTTTGTTTTCTCTTCTTTTTTGGGCTTAATTTCTTATTATTAGCTTATCTTATTTTTTATTATTATGGAACGAAGTTCCTTATTGCGCGTTGTGAGTGGGGGCTAGACGGAAAAAAATCTTACGAAAATGTTGTCACGACACTTTTTGCTCTGTGGTCTAGAGGTTTAGTAGTTGGACTCGACTGCATGAAGTTCCGGGTTCGAATTTTTTTTATTTTTCATTTTCTATTTTTTTATTATCATTTTAACTTTTTTATTATTGTTTTTTCATTTTTATTTTCTTTTTTTTTAAACTGAGTTCTATTCACGTCATATTTCGGCCTTCTAGCACTTCAGAAAATACCCTAACATTTTGAAGTCTGATTTTAGGGTATGTGTATCAATGTCTTAGCAAACAAAAAAGTCGTTCACCTATATAGCGGTTCAGTTCTTGGACTTGACTGCATGAGGTCCCGGGTTCGAATCCCGGGTCAGGCAACAAAAAGAAAATTGGGTATTTCCAATTATTCTAATAAAAAAAAAATGTTGCTCGGGATAGGATATGTGCCTGGTTGGCGATAGGTTTGCCACCTATCACATTGTGGGACTTAGTATCTTCGGCTAGTCGTGGGTGCCCTGGTTGTGCCTCTGCCTACGTTTCCGGGGATATGGGCGTGAAGATACTTTTTTATATGGTTTCTAACGTTCGTATCTCTTCCATGTCTGTCAAACTTGTATTTGGAATTGGTGTTGGATTCCTAAATAACTTATTTATGAATCCAAAGTCACAAGAGATAGCTAGTAATAAACTAAAGGAAACACTGTTACATCATCATATTTGGTATCCCCAAACCATCACAGTAATTGCATTTGAAGCCTAAGAAAATATGAATCAGTTTAAGTTTATTACTTCCAAGAGATTGCGTTGGGAGTTCACTAACCTCTTACGTCTCAGAAGGCCTCTTGACAAAAGATAGGGCCGAAGGGTCGTCTCGGTGTTATGAGAAAATTGACATAGCCATAATGGAGAATTTGAATTTGATGAGATTGTTTTATTTTTGTATTTTATGGTGATGTGATCGGTAATGATATTTGTACTAACGATCGTGCTTTCGAATCGAAACCCAAGATTCATTTTATTAACGTACGTTAACGTAATTTCAATAAAACAAGAAAATATAAATTCAAAATGAGTAATTACATTCGGTTTCTCTACTTCTTCTTCTTTATAAATTTGGCTTTCAATCGTTTTTCACGACTCATTTAGCCAATGTCAGGTAAGGGACTACCACACAATAAGTATTTTACTTTATCAGAAGATATTGAGCTACCTAAAAAGAAACACACACAACATATATGCCCGCGCCAAACTGGACAAAAGATAGACACACATTTGGATTTAGGGTTAACAAAATTTTGTTAGATTTTATATATCTACATAACAACTTCAAAATATTGCGGTTACTTGATGTAGTAAACATTTATAGTTAAGAGGTTTAGGAAAATCACTGTGAAGAATATCCTACAGGGATGTAGGGAATTTTGAGTAATTAAATAAAATGTGATCAACACATATTTTATGAAGAAAAACTGGGGTGCAAACGTGACCAAACCTTAGCCTACTGACAACAGATGTTGAAATTTTATTCATGTATAAATTTTATTCATGTTCTGATAAAACCATAGTTTTTCCTAAATGCGGGGCTGAATAGTTGCATAATGATTCCCTTTTATTAGGTTAGACTGGGCTCAGTTTGTACTCCAGTCCTGAAGAAGATCATGTCGAGCTGTCGAAGGAAGGTCAAGGGTCAGAGAATTGGTCTAGACAGCTAATGTTCCCAGATTATTTAGCCAGCCCATCTACCGCCTCATTATCTTTAATCCCTACATGACTAGGTATCCAAGCCAACACTACCTGGATATTATTAGTAGAGCATTTGTACAAAATGTCTTTAATTTGAAAAATGATACTTAGTGTAATGATTTGGGTTCATAAAAGGAACTAGTTCCATAAACTACTACTATTTTACACATACAACGGCATCGGTATAAGCGCGTGACAATCGTCCTTAAAATATATTACTAAAAATAGTTCCAAATTCGCACGGTAATAAATGCTCACTACACTTGGTATGTCGATATACAACGGAGGCTATTTTTTAACACTTAAACAATAATAACAAACTACTTGAAATATTTCGGGAATTGCACAAAATTAAATGCTCATAAATCTCACTCCCATAGATATATAATAACACAATATAATGTAGGTATACAGAAGATTTTGAAGAAAATCCTTAACTAAAGCACAACTTGTAACCTAACAAATTGTTCAATGTAATTATGTTATCTGTGGTCGTAACTCCTTCAATTTTAGCCTGACACGGGTATCGAACTTGCCAATCTTCTTGGTCAGCTTCATACAACTGTGCTAGTTCAGCTACAGGCTTAATGAAAGTGGTTGTATTTGTAGTACAGCATATATTATAGAGTTAACTATATTAAACTACTCACAGTGACTGTAGATACCTAGTCTTCAGATTTAGGAAACTATTGGCTCCTTAAAAATGGGCATTTCCGTAGACTGAAAATAAACCATAGAAAGGTCAGAACGGTACCAAATAACTTCATATAGTTGTTTTAGTTTAGGTTTATTACTATTATTTTTTGATAACCTAATCAAATATATTATATGAATTTAGAAACTACTAGACCAATTTCAAGATACTTGTACTGCCACTGGAAGCAACACACATTACATTTTGTCAAAAACGGCTAAGTAACAGTGAAGTTGAAGTGATGGGTAAACTGCTGGTATACTAATACGAGTATTATAAGAAAATAAAACATTTCAAGCTAATGAATTGATTATGATTATTAACAAAGGGCTGCAATCGTTAGACGTTTAAGAAAAGTTAACAACACACTTACCCCATTATTTCATCTGTTTCTCATTTTGATATTGCTGACTTCTAATAACAACCCAAAATATCGACGTATAATATTTCTATTTTTACTTAAACTCTTTTCTAGCATCTTTTCCGAAACCTTTTTCCGTAATGAGTTTTTGACTCCTACCTTCTCCAAAAATGTCACGTAAATTAATGTACAAATGAAGCTAGCAGAGCCATCTCTTTTGTAGCGTCTGAACTACTCATTAAATTAGTTTAGATCTAGAATAGAGCTTATTATTTGAAATAGCTCGGAATTAAGTAAGTGGGTCAGAAAACATTATTGACTTACTAAGCTTGTGTGATTCAATGTACTTAATAGCTTCAAGTATAGCTGGGCTTTCCGCTGTAAAAACAGAGGAAATATGAGGGCGTTTAAAGGATAATCGAATGACAGTATGAAAGATTTGAAGACAGAAATGTACCGTTGTTGCAAGAATATCACCAACACTTAGTGAAAGAGAAGCGTGAAAGGGAAAGTATGAAACTAGAAGAGAGGTTGGCTAATAGCTTCAAGATGAACACCAAACTCTTTTGGAGGGAGGTGAAGAAGTCTCAGAGTTGTTCGTCTACCTCCAGAATGAATAGAATTAAGTCTAAGAGCGGTGATATTGTTACAAGCACGCATGACGTGTTAAAACGGTGGAGTGAATTTTATAGAGATATGTATGAATGTGCCCAGGATGCTGCCGCTGGGTCCGAGTACTCATATAACTCGGAAATAGCGGAGGCATCTGACGGCATTATGATGGAAGAAGTTGAATGGGCGATAAGAAGTATGAAATATGGTAAGGCTGCTGGAGTAGACATGGTTACAGCTGAGATGATCAAACTTGGTGGTCCTGCCGTCCGGGACTCTTTCTGGGTTCTTTGTAACAAGTGTTGGAAGACCGGCAGAGTACCCGAAGACTGGCGACGTGCGGTCATCGTGCCCTTGTATAAAGGCAAGGGTTCACGTATGGACTGTACAAGTTACAGGGCCATTAGTTTGGTCAGTTTAGCATCAAAAGTGTATGGAAAAATAGTTGAAAGGAGGATGCAAGGGATGTCCGATGGAACATTGTTTCAGCTCTGGAAGAGGATGTACGGATCAAGTGTATTCGCTCCGCAACATTGTAGAGAAGCACCTGGTTTTTGGCCAGAAGGTTTTCTGCGGTTTTGTGGATCTCGAAAAAGCGTTTGATAGGGTTGCACGTAAGGAACTTTGGGACATTTTGCCAGATTATGGGATAGTCGGGTCCCTGCTGCGTGCGGTGCAGTCGATGTATTTAGACTGTAAAGCATGCGTGCGGGTGGATGGCAACATATCGCCTTGGTTTGATGTTAATATTGGCGTCAAGCAGGGTTGTGTGTTGTCAGTGCGCTTGTTTATCTTATATTTAGACAAATGTCTTCAAAGGTTAAGATCATTGAATGTGGGAATGCGTATGGGTGACCAAGTGGTGAACTGCCTGCCTTATGCAGATGATGCTGTACTTTTGGGCTCTAAACCATCTGAGCTGCAAACACTGGTTACAGTTATGGAAGGAGATTGTAAAGAAAGGGGCTTAAATTTGAATGCGATGAAAACCAAAATAATGGTGTTTGAAAGAGACGTAGCCAGAACGGATGTAAGAGTTTTGGTTGATGATGTAGTGCTGGAACAAGTGAATGACGGAAAGTCTGTGGTGTAACACTCGCTGACCGCATTCGTAACAGTAAGTTCCGAGAAAGAGAGGGATTGAAAGAAAGTGTTGGTGTAAAAATGCGAAAGGGCATGCTCCGCTGGTTCGGTCATGTGGAAAGAATGACAGATGAAAGATTAACAAAGCAGATATACAATGCGAATGTGGATGGATGTAGGTACCCGGGGAGACCAAGGCTGATATTTCACGATCAGATCAATCGGATATTATCCGAGGGTGGTGTCAAGAGTCTCCGAAACCGGCGTGTTTGTATGAAAAGGGTTATGAATCTGAAGGAAGCAAGACAGGTTTGTCAGGATCATGAGGTCTGGCACTCGATACTCTCTGCCTACCCCGTAAGGGACTTGGCGTGAAGATATGTATGTATGTGTATGTATGTTTAAAGGATACAGCAACACGAAATTTAGGTATCCAGACAGCTGCTCCAACCATGTCAGTAGGGTTTGTTTTAGAGGCGTCAATGTAAAGCAGAAGCCAATCTGGGTACTTATTATTAATAAAATCGTTAAATAAGCTGTTTGTATTTATAGATTCTTTATGAATGCCAATATTTAAGTGTATGTTTGGTTGATATAGGAGTGAATTGAAGTTTGTGTCAAATAATCGTAATTTGGAAGCTTGACATAAGGGTTGGGGTGTCGGTGACAGTTTCCTGAAACTATTTATAAAGCGTAGGTAGATGATTCAATGAGAGAGGATAATGCTGATAGTTTTTGCAAAAGAGGATGGGAAGACAAGTGGGAAATTCTATAAATGTATCTATCTGCAAGGAACTGCCTTCGAAAATTGAGAGGAGGATCACCATATTCCACCTGAAGGGCATTAGTGGGTGTAGACTTCATAGCCCCTATTATGATTCTCAAACATTTATATTGATTTTTGTCCAGTTTCGATATAGGAGTTTTGTTGCATGGTTCGATTCAAAAGCAACCATAGTCTAAAATGCTACGAATAATAGCATTGTAGTATAGTAGTATTGAGTAGTTCAAATGATGTAAACCAGACATTTTTGAGTCAAATATCATGCCCAGGAATTTTGCTTTGGTTTGGACCTCAACAAGTAGAATGTCTATAAGAATACTAATTGGAGGGAAATCTTTTTCTAGAAAAAACGACAACTTTACTTTTAACAGGAGATATATGTAATCCACGAGAGTTTAGCCAGTCCTGAAGATAATTTATAGTAGTATTCAGTTTGGCGGAGACATTAGCTAGACATTTGTCAGAAGCATATAGACATATGTCATCAGCATATTGGAGAGTGGAGCAGAAACTGGGAACAACTGTATCTAAATTATGAGAGAATATATTGTATAAGAGAGGGCTGAGCACAGATCCCTGTGAAAGGCCTTTGTGTATCAGACGGGCAGTAGAGGTATTTCTTTGATAGCGGACTATAATTGAACGTTCCATATATAACCAACTTCGAGGGAATACAGGGATGGAGCATCTTCTGCCTGAGTAAGGGAAGTAGGACGTTGCCATATACTTTTTTTATGATATTGGAAGGCAAACAAGCTGACGGATTTCCTGATGTTAAGAAATTCACGCCATCTAGAGACACCAAAGGTGGTAATGATGCGTTGCCAACCTGAGGCCGGAATGTTAGGCCTCGAGCAAAAGTAAGTTTACCGGCTATCTTACTCTCCGAACCGGATGACGTGCATGACGTTATGGCGGCAGGAAT
>NJDC01002334.1:37518-47646 GCA_002245475.1 Calephelis virginiensis
ACATCTAAAAAAACCGATTCATTTTTAGAAAATGATAGCCTAATATCTGAAGTCAATATAGAAAGATTATCCATTGTGCTCAGTCCCTTGCGAAAACCGAACTGACAATTAGGTAAAATGAATGCTTTCGATAAACCACTGTAGATGGTTTTTTACTAGGTGTTCAGTGATCTTTGATAGTGTCGAGGCAAGGGCTATATAGGTCTGTAAGACTCTTGAGGTTTTAATATGGAGATAATTAAATAGAGTTTCTAGTCTTTTGGAATGATTCCTGATTCAAAGATTTTATTAATTAGTTGGAGAAAATAATCCTTGGTGTAATTACCAGCATTCTTTTAAAAAGAAAAAGGAATACCGTCATATCCTGGAGAGAAGTCCTTTAGGTGGTTCAACACTATTTTCATTTCTGAAGATGTAAAGGGAGAATCTAAAATGTGAGTGGAACTAAGACTATTATATGTTGAGGGAAGATTAAGAAAAAAGGGAATTGAAAGGGGAGCTAGGTTATTAGTTAACTGTTCCATATACTGAGATATGTCATAAGAAGTAGTAGTAGCAGAATTAAAAAATGTACCTCTAAATTTTCTGATGTTCTGCAAAATTGTTGTGGCATTGTGTTTTTCTTTTAAGAGTGCATCAACTTTGTATTGATGTGCTTGTAGGATAAAAAGTTTTCTAATGTCATAAAGGAGCAATACAGACGTTCAGCTTGTTTTCGTTGTCGGACTAGGGCAGTGCATTGAGAGTCCCACTAGGGAGGAGAACATATTCTACCATTATGAATGTTTTGAACTGGGATATTAGCATCAGCTGCGGTAATCAGAGCAGAGTTAAACTGCTGATAGGCTATATCGATGTTGTTATTCTAAATAGGAGGGAGAAGGGGATACTTACTGGTCTGAAGCTCTTGAAAATGAATCCCAATCAGCACTAGCCAACCTATACTAACGGAGAGGAGGAAGTTGTGGTTCAGTAATATTAAATTTGGGTTTAGATATGATGATAGGGAGATGGTCACTACCATAGGTTTTTTGGAGTGTTCGCCATGAAAGAAGTGACGCCATATGAGGACAGCAAAAGCACAGGTCAACTGCGCTGGAGCACTGAGTTGGAGATGTTCTGCGGGTAGGGAATCCATCATTTAGAACAAAAATATTTAAGGAATTTAACAAATCAACTAATTACAGAGCAAAAGAGTCTTGCCCACTACAACCCCAAATGGGATGAGGGCAGTTAAAGTCTCCTTAAATAAGAAAGGGAGGAGATAAACAAGAAAATATAGAATTTAACTCTGTAATTATTGAGAAATCTGGGTGGGAAATATACTAAGATACTGTTGTGATACCATCCAACTTTGCAGCTATAGCATTAAAGTTGCTTGAAGGGGCGGGTAAGGGTAGGTGAGAGTAAGTGGGAGAAGATTTAATAAGGAGGGCCGAGCTTCCATATCCATCACTTCTGTCATCGCAGAGAGTAACATATCCGGGAATGGAAAAACGAGATCCCGTAACAAGCCACGTCTCCGCAATGGCAAAAGCGACAGGTTTGTGTGAATTAAGTAAGTAAATAATTTCATGTTTTTTTATGACGAATGCTTCCGCAATGCCACCGAACTATCTGGTCCATGTTGATATAGTAATTTATACAATTGATTGAGTTGAGATGCAACGTTGGGCGGTAAGAAATGGTTTCCTTGCTTGTAGATATAATCAATAACTGTAGACAGAAATAATTCAATGATATTGAAATCCAAGGTAGGAGGGGAACCATTATCATTCGCAAGAGCGCAACCATTGGGAGAAGTACTCATAAAACCATTACCAGTAATGGCTTGATGTGCTGCTCTGTCGTATCCTTTCGATGGAGGAGGAGGTTGTGTTCGTTGGAGAAAGTCAGTTCTTTTGTACCAAATAGTAGGTGGAGTGGGATATTGATGGTTATTGGCAGGTTGAGTAGACGGAGGAGGAGTGAAGTAAGGCTGGGGTTGAGAAAACATGATTTTGGAGGTTTCGGCATAGGATCTCCGAGTATTTGGGAATCTAGATGCGGCTTCTATATACGAGATATTCTCTTGTGTCATTGTTAATTTAAGTACCCTCTGCCTATAGTGCTCAGGCCATGACTTGTTAAAGGCAAAATGATGGCCTGAGGAATAAAGGCAGGAAGTTTAAGTTTCTTGTACAGAAAAAGTAGCACGGGTATGGGGTTGGGAGCAACGGTAGCAACGAGTTTTTGACCTGCATTGAGTTTGGATATGGCCAAATCTGCAGCATTTATGAATGCTGAATGGTAGGGAAATTATAGGGCTCAACAGGAAGGGCGGTGTAGTATACTAAAATTCTTGAGAGAAGAGATTATCCACTAAATGTCAAAACAACAACTTTTGTCGGGATCCAACTTACGACACCATCGAATATTGTTTTCCTATTACATCGTCTAGCCTTTAATATGTTCCGGCAAGGGGAAGGAAGTTGCACTAATGCCACAAAGTCTTCCATCGATAGATCTGTAGGAACATCTTTAACAACACCCATACGAGTTAAGTGAAATGAGGGTATGGATACAGAGTAACCAGCATCAGCTAGAGCTGATACAGTCAAAAAGTTAGTAGCACCTTTAGGAGAAGTAAGCTCTACCGACATACTATTTCTTTCGATTTTTTTTACACCGTCGGGTGAAATATTTTTAATTTTATTTGAGTACAAGAGTTGACCGAACTTTACCTGATTAATAGCTGTTCCAGATGAGGGATCAGCTTCGGTTTTAAAAACGTGTACTATAAAGGGTCCCTTATCTTTTTTTTTGAGTATTTTAATTTATCCTCAAGACAGGGATGCATATAAACGGTCTGTATTGAGGCACTTGGAGAAGAATTTTCTTATATGATGATCGATCTAGAGAATCACATCGACGTTTAGAACCAGACTCTGATGTTATTGATTGAGCGGTGTCCATGGATTCATTGGAATTCTGTTGTTCTTGTGTGGGATATTGTGGAGGAGGATCCGGGGGTTTAGGTGGGATGCTAGCCATATTAATTATACATAAAACATTTACCGTAACCAGAAAACAACACAACGCAGATTTAGGGAACTCAATAAGAAAAAAAACACAATGAAAAGCTCAAAAAATTGAAGTGAGATTGCGGGTTGACGGATTGTCACATGTGTGACATTCCGTCAACCCGCAATCGACCGTTTTTCTACGTATTGGGATTTGTTCTGTAGTTTCTACACGAAATTGTAACACGGAAATTGTCCAAGTACTTAATTGTTAATTCCTTTTAAATGTTACTTGTGTATTTTGACATTTCTCGAGTTTTTTGTTGATAACCAAATATCGAAACGTTGGCATTGGTTTGTTACAGTAAGAAATCTGAAAAGCTAGAAATTATAAACAGTTGTATGAATGTCTTATATTCGGGAGTAAAATTATAATCCCATAGCTTATCACTGTTAAAAAAAAGACCGGAAAAAATATGGTACCACAATATATTTTTTTGATCTGAACGTATCAAAAAGATATGAATACTTAGATTACAATGAATATTTTAGTAACTACTTATTTCCGAATATCTGTTTTAATTGTCTAAAGTGTAACTGGAAAATATAATTAATAGTCACAAAAAATGTCTTACAGCACCAGAAACTCATACTCGTAAATGATGCGATATTTAAAGCTTTTCAGTTTGCAATCTGAGCGCCCATAACAGATAAAAAACAAAAGAAAAAATGAATTACAGTTTATGAACCACAAATAAACCTGGATAAATAATATTAACTAAAAAGTGAATTTAAGTAGTAAATTTGAATTTGGAATTCCTTACCAAATCTGAAAAATTTGGTTTCAAAATTGCCAGTACGACTTGCCAGTTCGACGATTGCCAGTATAAAATATTTATATGATAACAGTTGTTATCACCAAAAATGGTACATTGCCAACAAAATCAGGACAACTGAGACTCTCGTATAAGTAAAGATATAAACAAATAAAGCATGCTAAGAAATATCTACACGAGTCTGTTTAAAACTCGTGGAAAGGAATTTTTTATCACACTTAAGCTTAATAAGACTTTTTTATCACTCACGTAGAGAATTTGAATAATAATGACACCAATTTCTGGGGACGTCACGGTTTGATATATAGCCTTCATAATAAAAAGCAATATAATTTCAGAGTTTTGCTGACATGTCAAAACTTATCAACATCTCATTACTTTTTTGCTAGCTGTTTTCCTAGTGACCTTGTCAGCTTAAAATGGATTTTCAAACTTTATTTTTTATGAAACTGGAAGGCAAAGAAACAGACGGATTTCCTGATGGTTAGAAATTGATAACGAGACACCAAAAGTGGTACTGGTGCGTTGCCAACCCAACGAAAGAATATTAGGCCTCGTGCAAAATTAAGTTAACCGGTTACCTTACTCTCTGAACAGGAATACGTCAATGGTAAGAGCTGACGTTATGGCGACAGGAATAGGTAAGGCGGTGGTACCGATCCGGGCGAGTCGCTGTGAAATTCTTCCACCTAGGAGGATTTTACGGTGCTAGTGACGGTAAGCCTATGCTCGCCTTTTGCGAGCTGCCTGGCAGGAATGCAGATGGTTTATTCTGCAAAGGAGCCCGCACCAACATGAGGAAAATTTAATTTTTAAGTAGAAGCTGCATGAACCTATAACATAAATTTAAACTCGGATCTTTATTATGCGTATCAAATTTCATCAAAATCGGTCTAGCGGTTTAGTCGTGAAGGCTTGATACAAACGCAGACATGACGACGAGATAATTTTGCATGTATTTTATCAGAATGGATTAAATTATATTAGTATGTTATTAGTATGTTTACAGTTTTACGAGGCTTTGCTTATCTGTAAAAGATATTACGTTTAAATTAATTTTGTAAATTTTGCGATGGAAATGCAAAAAAAAATGAAAATTCCAAAGTTTAATTTATTAATTTAATACTTATACACATATCACTAGTCACTAGATAGTAAAAAGTTGCTTTCCACTGTATGTCCCTAAGTGTGCTTAGATCTTCAAAACTACGCAACGGATTTTGATGCAGTTTTTTAGTAGACAGAGTAATCTAAGAAGAAATTTTGTATGTACACTATAATAGATGTTTATCCATCCATGCAAAAAGAGGATAAACTGCTAGTTATACATAAAAAACAAGAAAACTCAACAAAAAACAACGGTACAAATAGCAACAAAATCTTTTAGATAACCTAAGACAGCAAAAGAAATATAAATCTGTAAGTAAAATAAAAGTCTAAAACAGAAATTAAAATCTGTATTTAAAAAAAATCTTACTTACAAATCACAAACTAGGGACATCTCTATATAACAACGCTTAACAGCAAGAATATAACATGCAAGCGCTAGATGCAGACTGCGTCCAATCGGTCGACTTGGAAATCTGTCGGCCAGGGCTATTTTTAGCAGTGGTTGTCCTACTGATATAAATATAATGATGAATATCATAATAATTAATTATAATTAGGGACATGTTGAAACATAAAACAATTACAAAAATACGAGCAAAATTAGGTTACTTCTTAATTGATTAATGCATTTACGTATAAACCCCATATTTGAAACTAATTAAGCAAAGTAGCATCATTTTATTAAAATTAAGGGTTGGTCGCAGTAGGTCACCGTACGCCTACATAATCTGAAGTACACTCCGTTCCGACAAAATGAAACGCTCTCAAAAATCTGAAGAGTAAGGCTCGCTGGCAAAATTCGTAATAGTAAGATCCAAGAAAGAGTGCGATTGAAAGAAAGTGTTGGTGAAAAAAAGAAAAAAGAGTGTACTTCGTTCATTTGGTCATGTTGTAAAAATGGCAGATGTAAACTTGATAAAAGAAGGCGTTACTTTGTGGAAATCCAATCTTAAATCCAAACAAAATTATATAATTTGCAATTTTCAGCTTTAAGATGCAAATTTAAAAAAAAAACAGCTATGCAATGCGAATGTGAATGGTTGTAAGTACTCGGGGAGACTCAGTTTAATACACCATGATCAAACCAGTTGGTTATTATCCGATGGTTATGTTAGGAGTATCTAAATCTAGTATGTCAGTATAAAGCAAGCTAGACAGGTCTCTCGGAATCCTGACATTTCTGACCCGATACTCTCTGTCAACCATATGTTCTTGCGTGAAGAAATGTTATATATGCGTATGTATTATATTTTCTGCACGTTTGTACATGTCTTAACATGTCCCTTACGAGTAGGTAGACAGTATCAAGTTGCTGACCTGCCCGGTTTCCTCCACATTCATCACCTTTTTAATACAAACACGGCGGTTTTGTAGACTCTTTACTCTTGCTTTGTATCTGGTCCAAAATAAATATTTATTGCACTATATTTTTAAAAAAAAAATGTTATATTTATTATAGATATAAATAAAGAAACACATTGGCTAACGAATTTTCTGTTGGTAATAAACACAAGATGTTTATAAACGGTGATAATAATGCATTTTTAACCTCTCTTCCTTTTGAAACTGATACACGATAATAGCAAGTACTGGAGTTGTTGCGGTAAACACTTTTTGAGATTATTCTAATGAAAATGAAAAAAAAAAGTATCTTCACGCCCATATCCCCGAAATGGTAGGCAGAGGCACAACCAGGGCACCCACGACTAGCCGAAGATACTAAGTCCCACAATATGATAGGTGGCAAGCCTATCGCCAACCGGGCACATATCCTATCCCAAGCTACATTTTTTTTGTTTATTAGAAAATTGGAAAAACCCAATTTTCTTATTGTTGCCCGACCCGGGATTCGAACGCAGGACCTCATGCAGTCAAGTCCAACAACTGAACCGCTAGACCACAGAGGCGATTATAATGAAATGAAAAATTTTTTATTATTAGCATTTTGGTAAACTCTTAGTAAGTAAGCGATAAAGTCGCTTATTGGTACCGACGATGCATAAAACGCAAAAACAAAAAAGAGTAACAGAATTGTCAATATCCTGCCCCTATTAAACGAAAGCCAGTGCAAATTAAGTGATGCTCTTCAGTTTTTTATTTCTTGGTTTTATCGTGTTCGTGTTGTCACATTTGTGTACGATACAACAATAAATGACTAGTATTCTACCACATAAATGATAGTACTTTCTTCCTGATAATTAAAGCAATTCGTTCAAAATAATTCCCTAACCATTTCAAAAAATCAAAAATGCACAACGTTAATATTCAAGTTTTCACTTCTGCTGGCACTCCCGGAGTGCAACGCATCGTTTTTTTTCTTGAAAAGTGACTGTAAGAATTCATACAAATGGTAGACAGCTTGAGTAAAGTGATTTATTAGACCTTTACATATTAGTGTTTGAAATTCTCCTCAGATATTCTTAATGTTTGGTTGGATCAGTAAAAATCAGTAAAAACATTGGAGACATTCAAAATTTAATCACCTCTGTGGTCTAGCGGTCCAAACAGAAAATGTGATATTTCCAATTTTCGGTTAGGCACATATCAAATCCCGATCACATTATGGTACTTAGTGTCTTCGGCTAGTCGTGGGTGCCCTGGTTGTGTCCCTGCCAACTCCTTCGGGGACATGGGCGTGACGATACTTTAACATTAAATTAAATTGAAATATCGTTACATTGTTTAAGCAAATATAGTATAATATTAAGTATGCGACATAAGGCCGCCATAACGTCATGACGTGTTCCGGTTCGGAGGGTAAAGTAGCCGGTAAACTTACTTTTGCTCTTTTGCTCGAGGCCTAACATCCGGACCTCAGGTTCGCAACGTACCATTACCATCTTTGGTGTCTCTAGGCGGCGTGAATTTCTTGCCATCAGGAAATCCGTCAGCTTGTTTGCCTTCATATAACATAAAAAAAGTAGCCTACTTTATTTCTGACTAAGTGTACTTGTATTAATAGCTTTTCTGTTGTTACCAAATTGCTTAATGTAAACAATGTACATGATATTTTTGCTTTGTAATACGTCGACCTAATGACCTTTTGACGGATGAGTTTCCATATTAAATATTGTCCATTGAATATTCTGCAACCCAATAACAAAGTAAAACGTTTAGTCATTTTTAATTACCCTTTTTAAGATTCCCTTTTTTTAATTCCCTTACCTACTCCTACCTAAAACTCAGCAGTTCTGAGTAATTCTCTTCCACAAAAATTCTTTAGTGAGCGGACAAAAATGAATTCTATAAACCTCTTATCATACAGTAACTACCAACTAAAGTTTGAAGTGAAAACTTTTTAGCGGCGTTGCGCACTTTTTTTGGAATGGGTAAAAACTTCTAAACTCGCGTCAGGAAACGTGACCTTATCAAAAGGCGGCGGAGAGGATGGCGGATGGAGAGTGTTTACTCTCCATCCGCTTTACGAATTTTCTGCTGGCGCGGCGTAGGAGAGAAAGTATCCCCCTCTCTTTCTACGGCATGGCGAAAATGTATGCCTGCGCCTGCTGTTTCGTTTAGACGGCGCAGGGCGCTTGCGCGAATGTTCGAGTTGTCATGTTTGTATACGATAGCGCAACAAATATTTTTTTTATGTTTTAGGAAGGCAAACAAGCAGACGGATTTCCTGATGGTAAGAAATTCACGCCACCTAGAGACACCAAAGGTGGTAATGGTGCGTTGCCAAACTGAGGCCGGGATGTTAGGCCTCGAGCAAAAGTAAGTTTATCGGCTACCTTACCCTCCGAACCGGAACACGTCATGACGTTATGGCGGCAGGAATAGTTAAGGCGGTGGTACCGATCCGGGCGAGTCGCTGCCAAACTCTACCACCTAGTCGGATGTCACGGTGATAGTGATGGTAAGCCTATGCTCGCCTTTTACGTGCTGCCTGGCAAGGAAAGCAGATGGTCTCTTCTATAAAGGAGCCCGGACCAACACGGGGAAAACAATTCCCGTGTTGGTTCCCGGGGTATCCTACCACATAATTCATAGTATTTTTATAATGATAATTAAAGCAATTCGTTCAAAATTATTCCCTAACCATTCCAAAATATCAAAAATGAACAACGTTGACATTCAAGTTTTCACTTCTGCCGGCACTCCCGAAGTGCAACCTGTCGTTTTTATTTATTTTGTAATGTGTAGAATTCACTCTTTTGCAGTTTTAAATTAAGATAAAAAACTATATATACTAGTACAAAAAAGTAAATGCTAAATGTCAATACCTTCCTTACAACTGAAAACGTAAATAGCCTCATTTAACATTCGGACATCTGAAACAAGGGGAAAGTGTTTGAATAATTAAACCGGAGAACCTTTAATTAGCAAAAGAGCCTTCTAACTTCCTAACTTTCTTCGATATTCGTTATTAAAGCTGGAAAACTGTAGAAGAGCAAACATTTTTTTATCGAATATATTACGAGAATTGGTGTTGGTGCTTATGTTTAACATATTGAACATATATTGCAATTTTGGATGTTTATCTGTCTTTTCCTGCGTGCGTGCGTGCATGCGTGCCTGCGTGCGTGCGTGTGTGTGTGTGTGTGTGCGTGTGTGAACTGTCATGGGTGAAGTTGGGTCAGTTTCTTTTTACTTGACTTACTTATTTGATACTTTCATTAGGTATATTAGTTAAATAAATTTAGTAAAATATTTTTTCTTTATTCAAAATTAGTACTGCACATTTGACTAACTTTTTCATTTAATATCACACAAACCGACCCGAAAAACTTAGTATCCTTCCCTTTTTCGCGTCAATTTTCCCAGTTATTCTTTTCATAAGGACGTTCCCTTGTTATTAAACGACGCAACTAAAAAGAGATAGCAATATCAGGCGTTATGCGATGACCATGTGAAATGGGACATTCATTTTTATACAATAATATATAACGTCGTTCACGCGTTCAGTTTGTACATAAAAAATTCCCTTATTCCCTTACTGTCCGTTTGACAGTAAGGGAATAAGGACAATAAAAAGTATCGTACGTCCGTGTCCTGGTTCTAACCTACCTCCATATCAATTTTCAGCCATATCATTACAACCCTTCTTAAGTTATAAATAGTGTAACCAACACGGCTTCTTTTACATATAGATATATAGTATGCAGATAATGCAAACTTAATATTTTATTGAATCAGGCGTTACTTTGCGGAAATCCATTATAAAAGATGTAAAATAA
>NJDC01002334.1:47741-63416 GCA_002245475.1 Calephelis virginiensis
ACCGACCCGAAAAACTTAGTATCCTTCCCTTTTTCGCGTCAATTTTCCCAGTTATTCTTTTCATAAGAACGTTCCCTTGTTATTAAACGACGCAACTAAAAAAATAGCAATATCGGCGTTATGCGTTGACCATGTGAAATGGGAAATTCATTTTTCCGACTACTGATCTGTCGAACTTCGTTCACCCGTTCAGTTTGTACATAAAAAAAAACCCTTATTTCCTTACTGTCAGACGGACAGTAAGGGAATAAGGACAATAAAAAGTATCCTACGTCCGTGTCCTGGTTCTAACCTTCCTCCATATCAATTTTCAGCCATATCGTTAAGTTATAAATATTTATCAAACACGGCTTCTTTTACATATACATATTATATAGTAAGCAGATACTGCAAACTTAATAATTTACTTCTTCTTATTTTATAAATATGGCTGTCAATCGTTTTTCACGACTTTAGTTAGCCAATGTCAGGTACGGGAAACTTAATTTAATTTTTAAGATTATTTGACAGGTGTTTCCAGAGATTGACATATTACGTCAAATGTGATTTTTTAATTTAACTTTACCTTTGCTTAAAATCATACTTTATTGTTGTTTCATCACAACTCATTTTCCAGGATCAATGGGCCCAGGTGTGCCCGAGAACATTACTGTGACTTTTCTGAATCCGACCACTGTTCGAGTATCCTGGTCCACTACCGCTGATCTCGTAGAGAAGTATGACGTCACGTACAAGCCCTCTGATGCCAGGTAAGATGGACTGAATTCCAATCTAATTTACCGTCGAATCCAATCCTTGAATCATAGTTTTTTTGGTAAGGGACGTAATATTAGCACACTGTAATCTAAGCTGAAGTCCGCCGAGTTTCTTTCGCCGGATCTTCTCAGTGTGTAGCCGCGATTCCGATCCGGTGGTAGAATATAAGTGTCGACGCGCACAAGTACCACTTGTATGGTTCACGTGAATAAAGATTTTTCTGATTCTGATTCTAAAAAACAAGGACCATCTGCCTTCCTGCTAATCAGCTAGTAAAAGACAAACAAAGGTCATCACTAAAAAAACCACTGGTGCTAGAGTGCCATGCAGCTTTTCGTCCAAGTAGGGATTCACAACCATATCATGTTCCGGTAGACTTGTACGATTTGCGTAAAACTTTGGCTGACCATACCTAGTTTGGATCAGAAATATCACGAATGCTGAAAAATACTGTATCGAGGTGCATAGGCTACAAATGGGCCAAGAATTCACGGTCATGGACGACCGTCCACAATGCGAGAGTGGAGCAGTGACGAGATGGTAACAGGAACACAACGTTTCGGTCTTAGGCTGGCCCGCTTAATCACCTGACCTAAGCCCCATACAGCACACGTGGGACATGTTCCAAAAAGAGGCTTAAAGGAATTTACTTGGAAACGTCGCGACGGATGGGCAACTTTTTTTGCATCTTGCAGACCTGGGACAATATGCGGTAGTTATAATATCCCAGGTCAGGCAAGACTTGTATAACTTAATCCAAAGTATGAAAAATCGTTGCATGACCGTTGTAAATGTCATGAGTGGTTTTACAGACTACTGATTATTCACATAACTGTTTAACGGCCGATATTAATAATCAATCCTAATCCAAAACTCGCTGTCCAAGATTGATATTTTGATCCATTTTTATGTTATCGCTTGCCAATAATGTATCTGTGCACAGGATAAATATGAGAATGAGGTATAGGATAGGCCGGCGGATACGCAGCTATCTAGATTGCTTGAAATCCATTAGATTGAGATACATTATTAACATTGGCCGCTAAACAGTAACTTTTCCTTATTTCCCTCCTTTTTTCGAGAAGCACATTAATTATTAGTTTTTAACCGAGTTCACAAAACGAGGAGGTTCTCAATTCGGCCGGTATATATATTTTTATGTATGTACACCGATTTCTCCGAGGTTTCTGAATCGATTTACATAACTCTTTTCTTGTTTGATCCGGAATAGTTTCGAATTGATCCCATGAAAATTTTATTCAGATACTTTCACCTATCCCGATTTTTTTTATAAAATTAAATGATATCAGCAATAAACTAAAAAGTATTAAATAAAAATAACTGTGTTAATAAAAAACCGACTTCAAACCTATTAGTAAATGGCACATATAAATAATAGTTAGTATATAATTAATATTTTTAACTTTTTTAGTTTTGAAGTCAGATTTTTTAACATAGTTAATTTTATATCCTAACCTTTTTTTTATAAAATTGTTTACGCTAAATAATAAGGTTTTTATTCTTGATTATAGTCAGATAAATAGGCTTTATAAAACTATACACATATTCTTTGTTTGTTTTGAGATAATTGAGTAAATTAAAAATATCTCTCGACAGTATTAATGTGTACATTATTACATTACTTTTGTTAACAAGATGCCTTGTAAGTAACGGCTGAAAGCCGCGTCTGATAATGCTTACAGCTTTTCTCGACGAAAATATATTTTAGTTTGTGAAAACGTAGTATATTTTTCTCTGGACCTAACATGTACGTAATCCATGTCCAATGAGATAGGTACTCGTATAATCGAAACATATTATTGGAGGACCCTCATTTGCTGCAAAATACCTAGTATAATAATATATGTATTATAACAAGTCACATAAAATAGTTATTTCTTTTATAATAAGGTGAATATAATAGAATGTTAATATATTTCCAAATAAAGTATCGCCTCCAGCAGAAGCAGATTTAGCTAGTTCAACTTCACCGGCCATTTCACAGACCAATTAGAAAGTGTTCCTCATGATACACAAAATTGCCTTATAATCATAAAATTAAAAATGTTTTATAGCCTATAATATAGTAATATAGTATATATGTATATATAATTTAAAAAGGAGCTTAGATCTATCTCCATCACATCAGCTTTTGAACAAAATATCCGCTTTCAAATCGGTTTTCCAATTCTGGAGTTATGATTCCATAGGTTGAAAAACAGCTTGTATAGACTCATCAGCCTTGTTTAGATTACAATTAATTTCCCAATCATAAATAAGATCCACATTTACATAAAATCAAAAACGTATGTAAAACTAAATTACTTACTCAGTATTTTTATTTTAGCACTTGCCCTGTGCTTGGGATAAATTTTCTATAAACTATATAACTTACGAGTACAATTGTTACAAATAAAGAACTCGAAAATTTCAACTTGACACAAATCACTTGATGCTATGCGTTCCTTGAAATAGCTCGGTAGCTATTTTAGTTATGCGTTTATTTTGACAAACGCATAGTGTTCAACCACTATGCGTTTCACTAAAGTATCGTTTATAAATAGGTTTCACAGTCCCAGTGCGTTCGTGGGCTCTAGTGTGTCCTCATAGTGTTGCTTATGAATACGGATGTATGTGTCCTCGGCAAGCCGTGGGTGCCCTGGTTGTGTCTCTGCCTATGGCTTCGGCCTACGCCCATATGCGTGAAGATACTTACTTATTTTCAGAAATTAATAGCTACATAAAGATAATAACAAATCATTATTTTGTTGTAAAATAAAATATGTTGTACCTCCTGATCAGAACATATTACTGACGAATAACTAAAGCGTAATGCTATCAATTCGGCCAAGTTGTCGCAAAATTTTCTGCCTTGTCAAGATCATGATGTTAGTGGAAAATAAACAAACGCTCATTTGTCGCTACTTGACATAAAGGCTAATATATTTTTAATCAAGTCCAGGACCAAAACGATATTTAGACGGCTCTATTTTGACAAAACTTGATTGATGATGATGGTTTTTTTTTTCAGTAAACCTTAACTGTGTCGTACTCACAGACGTACCAGTTAGCATTAAAATTAAGTGTAGTCTTGAGCAGTAAGAACTATGTAATTTCTAAACTCTTTATTAATATAGGTATAAAAGAAATAAATTCTACTCTTGAAAATTTTTCAAAGCATGTGAATCATACATTTTGAAAAAAAAAGTTTTTTCCTTCTACTTCCTGTGAGTGTTTACATTCCTCCAGACTCGCCTCGAGAACCACTTGCATAGTTTATGTGAAACCATCTGGTCACGAATTTCTTTCCACCTTAAAATATAAATATTAAAATGTTGTTTTTTCCTGAAAACAGTAGAACGGGATACAAAGTATCGAATAAATGAATGAACGAATGAATACAATTTATTATGCACCAAAAATAAAAAAAATAATACACACTCTTTCACCTATAATATTTAACTTAGGTGCACAAAGGCGATCTTTTTGCTTCAGAGTGATCTCTGCCAGACAACCTTAGGGTGAAGGAGACAATGTATGTATTTACAAAAAAAAGATATATATCTCCTGGTTCTACTCTAATTCTCAAAAAATGTTTAGCCAAATCGGTTTTTGAGTTATAAATAGTGTAACTAACACGACTTCCTTTTATATGTAAACTAGCGCCCTGCCCCGGCTTCGCACGGTTATGAAATATACTTGTAAACCTTCCTCTTCAATCACTTTATCTATTAAAAAAAACACAGCAAAATATGTTGCGTAGTTTTAAAGATTTAAGGCTTATGCATACAAAGGGACTTAGGGACAGAGGAAGCGTCTTTGTTTCATACTATGTAGTGACGTAAAAAAATTATTCTTAGTTCACCAAGTTTTAAAACACGTATTATGATGTTTTAAGTTCAACGTCTAATTATCACACATACAAGTATAGTGTCACATTTTGAGAAAAAAAACATGTTATGTAAAACAGTGAAGGACAAATTTAAGGCTTTACATTCATGTAAATGGTAATACGTAGCGGTAAATTTACATATTTTTTAGAGTTTAACAGCTGAATTGCAAAACATTGGCCCTTATATTCGACATGTCTTTCCTTCAGTTAGTCCGTATGTCAGTCACTTGATTCCCAAACTTTAAACCATACTGTTGAACTTAATAAGTAGGTTATTCTGTATACCGCTTTATAATTTTTATACAAGATAAAAAACAGTGCGTTTACTTATGTACCCACGTAAGAATGTACTTCTTTAGTGTAAAAATCCAAAATTAACAAATAATGATACTGAATAATATTGACATGAAACATATAACACAAAGTTTGTTTGGTAATATTCAACGTAAACAAATTGTTATATTATATTAAGAGACAAGCGTCCTTTCTGTTAGCTATATAAAATTGTGGCGCTCGACGTTTACTTGTTAAAAAAATATATACACAGGAGTACCCAGTCAAGACGAGCAAAGCGTATTGCGAAGTCACTACCTTTTCTAGAAGGGTTTCTTCATTTTTTCATACCATATTCTAAAAACAGTCATACACACATAAATATTGGTTGTAAATATTTATATTCTATGTCAACAAGTAAGTATTGTCGGGTAAAGTAGCCGGTAGACTTGCAAGACAAATTGCAATGCAAACCCTGGTCAAAAGAGAGCAAAAAAATAATGAAGTATTAAATGCATAAGGGACGCCGTTTATAGCAATGATAGTTTTTATCCATTAAAAAAACTACCCGTTTATTAACTATCTTGGAACATGATTTACGCGCAGTAAAACTACCAATCAGCAATTCCAAATTTTATTATCAACCCACAAGAATATGTCAAATAACTCAAAAACTGCTAATATTTTATATTAAGTTAAAATTGGACTAATATGAAACCTTTCCAAAATCAAACTTTTTATCAAACCTTTTAAAAATTAACAATCATGCTCTATTTTTATTGACCGAGTAACCGCCTATAAACATATAAAACACACATAAACGAACTGACGAACTCTTATTTTTTGAAGTTGATTAAAAGTATCCCAATTTGGTTTGCGGATTCGTGTTCTCTTTCTATTTAGCTCGTTATGCTAGTACTGATACTTTTCTTAAAAATTGACGTTGTTATCCAACTTGTCAAGAGTCTTATAACTTACTAGCTGACCCGGCAAACGTTGTTTTGCCATATAACTAATTAAATGACGATTGATCAGTTATCGACCCGGGATAAAAAAATGACTATTAAAAAATAGAGGTTGGTGATAAAAGGGTGAAAATTTAGTGTTGTATGTACTTCTATATGTTGTATCATAAAAAAATAAAAACAAAAAATTTTGTCTGTAAATTGCAAAAAAAAAATTTAGGGGTGGACAACCATTTAGGGGGATAAAAAATGGATGTTGGCCGATTCTAATAGATACCGGATAAGCACAAAAAATTTCATCAAAATCGGTCAAGCCGTTTCGGAGGAGTATGGCAACGAAAACTGTGACACGGGAATGATGTACCTAAGTAAAAATTTACGGTTTTCCCAATGTTTTCCTTTATCTGTGTATTAGGCTTTGATTTGTATGAAATTCACGATTCTAAGTATAAGGAAAGTACCCTGTAGGTTTTGAGTCCCTTGCAAGGTTGGAAAATTTGGGGCACAGCTGTATCTTTAAATTAACAATGAACGAAAACTGTGACACGAGAATTTTATACGAGTATATTACATTAGGTACACGGTAACAAGTCTTTTGGGAAAGATTTTTAATGACGTCGAGAAAAACCACAATAACATTCTCCTTAACTGTTGCTAGTTAAGGAGAATGTTATAGTGGTTTTGTACGTATCGTACCGTACGATGATCGGTTTGACTTTTATAGTAAACTAGCTGCCTATTCCGGCTTCGCTCGGATGTTAATCTTTTTGATTATAAATTGAGATGTTAGCTATCCTATCTTTCAAATTGGATCAAACTGCACACGGTGTGCAAATTTGATTCAAATCGGTTAAGTAGTTTAGGAGTCCATCACGGACAAACATCGTGACACGTAATGTATATATATTAAGATAAGATAGGCAAACATTTAAACTTTCCTCTTATTAAAACTATTTAATGAGCTTTTAGTGTTATTACAACTAGTAATAAATAAAATGTATTAATTTGACTAGTGCTTTGTTACATTTTTTACATTTTTGTGGCTTGAAACAGGAAAAAAACATACGGCATTTCGGATGGTAAGAGACAATACCTTGAAGATTTTGTGGACATGGTCAAAAACCACCTAATCTTGACAACATTCATGCTGTATAATTTTCTAAAATCAAAGAAAAATTGATTGAATTTGATTTAACTTGAATTTAAGTGAAGAGGATATTGTAGACTTTTTATCTTAATATTGTTAGTAGCTCGTAAAACTGACAACATTAAACAACTGAACCTAAGTTAAACATTCGTTAAAGTAAAGTTAAACATTCGTTAACGCAACGTTATTAACTTCTACTTACTCTACTTCCAACTAAGCTTTTAAACAAACTAACATCAAACTCACCGACAAGTAAACTTTAACTTAATTACGGGGAGAATATTATACCCCGCCTGTTATTGTCCTCGTGTTGTTCCGGTTCCGCTGAGTAGAATATAAAACCTATCTCTCTCCAGGCAACACGTAGTGTGTTCCAGTTTGATTGAACGCCTTATTGGCTAAAACAATCCAATAGCTGTGATTCGGGGATATCGCGACATTTCATATGAAGCGACCACGGCTGTTGGTAGGATTTCCACCTTGGGACCTGGAAGCGGAATTCCTTATCTTCTTCTACCGATCTCGTTCGGAAATTAGAGAACACAGAGAGTACCAAGAGGTACGAGAAGTATCGAGGAGGTTTCACGCTCGAAAGTCCTTGGTGGAGAAATGGCTGCGAAGACTTGAGACTCCTGGAGCTGGTATCATGACTATTGAGGCAGTTGGCAAATATTTGTGCCAAATAGCCCCAGAGAAGAATGTAATCAATTCCACCACTGTGGATATGGAGAAGACACTGTAACACATTTACTGGAAGAATTTCAGCCTGGGCTGAACAGCAACGGCAACTCATTGACGTTATGGAGGATGACCTCTTATTAATGGCTATAGTTAAAGCTATGGTGGAGAGTGAGAGGGCATGGGACGCAGTTCTGACTTACTGCGAAACAGTTATAGTAATAAAGGAGGCTGTGGAAAGGGTAAGAGAAAACTCTGCCACTTCAGAAATTAGCTACCGTAGAACCGGGTGTCGAAGAAGAATACCTCATGCCCTCCTCCAACCCTCGTAAACAAGCCACGACAACAAGAACAAGCATGCCTGTGTGAAAATCTATTCATTGTTGGAATAATCACGTAACAAAAATACAAAAACAACAGCAAAACTGCAAAAACCGACTCCTATATAACTGGATTTGATAATTATTTTTCCAAAATGCAGGAAATGCTTCCGAAATGGTTCCACATAAATTTTATCAACATCTTACTAGTAGTATTTGGGCTACACTTAATAATACATATTTTTTTTACTTATTTTGACGACTATAAATTATAGAAAATGCTCTAACCATTTGAGCTACTGAGGATTTTAGTCTCGTGGCGAAATTTTTAATTCCTTTTTAACTGTTAATACGTTAACCTTCACGATCAAATTATGATAAAAGTTATATAGAACTGCCTGGTAATCATGAGCTATATTTTTAAAACCATCAAAATATGTCAGCTAATGGCTGAGTTATCGTGTAACCAACGTACAAAAAAGTAAAAAAACAGACAGTCCACTAGAGAATCTCCTTTTTGGAGTCGGTTGAAACAGACAGTCGTATTTAAAATCATTTTTTTATGACATTTCAAGGCTAGCAAGCAGACGGGTTGCCAACCCGAGGCTGGGATGTTAGGCTTCGAGCAAAAGTAAGTTTACCGGCTACCTTATCCTCTGAACCGGAACACGTCAATAGCAAGAACTGTTATGGCGGCAGGAATAAGTAAGGCGGTGGTACCAATCCGGAGGACTCGCTGCGGAACTCTGCCACCTAGTCAGATATCACGGGGTTAGTGACGGTAAGCCTATGCTCGCCTTCTACGAGCTGCCGGGCAGGAAGGCAGATGGTCTATTCTGCAAAGGAGCCCGGACCTCCTTTTCTAACATATTTTATGTTAGCAGTAAATTTGTAATGAACTATGTAATAAAACGTTAACGAAGCGCTTTATTAATATTCTCTCAATAAATACTCGCAGTTTGCCAGTTGGTTAGTGAAGTTTGTTTGTTTCAAAGCTTACACGAACGTGCAGCAGAGGTTAATATTTTACAAACAACTAACTTGTATTCAGTTTAACGATGTTCTTATATTTTAAACTATGCAATAACTTAGTTAAAGAGTATTAGTTTTCAGGTAAAATATAGAACAGGGCTACTTTTAAAGCACCGGGAAAAATTTAATATAATAAATTTAAGGTTAAAGTGATAGTGCGTTTTATTTATTATTGCATAATTTTAATATTTACTTTTATAAAAAAACTAGCTGTTACCCGCGACTTTGCTAGCGTGGCAGTTAATATAATTACGGATAATAGCCCATTAATACAAACACACTTCATACAAACTTTCAACTCCAATCTGACCCCCTTAGGGGTAGAATTTTCAGAAACGCTTAAATACATATCTACTCATTTTTAATAAGTAGCCCAATAATAAATTTTCATATATCTTACTCAAAAAATGGCGGTCATCCATACAAACTTTCGACCCCTATGACATCCATATTAGGGGTAGATAATACGACTCTATTCACCAAATTTCATGGCTGTAACTCTAACAGTTTTTGTCCGGCGATGATAAATCAGTCAGTCTGGACATGTTATAAGTATAGATATCCGTAGTTTTATCTCGCGGCTAAACTAAAATCCATACGGTTTTCAAGTCTTGTGAGATTTGTTTTTTTTTACTTACATTATTCTCGTCGTCATCAAGCTTTTTCATTCCAATGTTTGTTATTATTCCTAATATCTTTAACCCATTTGTTGGGAAAATAATATGTGATTGTCTTTCGGTTCTCGAATCGAGTAATATAAAATTTTCCAATTTTCTAATATTACGACGCTGTCCAGGATTGGATAAGCGCCCGGTTGGAATAGGCTTAGCACGTACCACTATCGTGGGGTTTAGAATTTTTAGCTTATCGTGGGTGCCCTAGCTGCATCTGCAAGGTAGTGTATGGTAGATAGGGTCAAACTCTATCGTTAACATTTTTGATTTATTTAATTAGTGCTGACCTAGTAGTAAATATATTTAAACAAATTTATATGTTAAAATATATAAATAACAAAAATAAAAAATACAATATAATTAATTAACGTAGATATTTGCACACCACAATGTGGTAGAATATATTGGTATGAATAAGTATTTTGTAACAACTTTTAAACACACATATTCCGCAAATAAATAAATTTCATTTAATTTCGTTTCATCCTTTTCTAACTTTACAGGGATTTTACAGTAAAAAAAGTAAAGTTAGGAAACAGTACAGTACAGTAACAGTATGTACAGTAGCAATAAAAATATAATTTGTGATATGAAATTAATATATTCAAGGATTTGATTCGATTATAATATGTAATAATTCAATATTGCAAGGCTTTGTCTATTCTGTCATTCTTTTTTTATTTTTGTAAACTAACAAATACTAAGATATCTTCGACTGCGCAGCTATCATTGTATGTACTCCTGTTCTGCTTAATCAATTTTGATGAAATAGCTTCAAATCCAGATGAGATCAATTTTTTTGTAAGATTTTACGAAATAAATATATTTAGAAGTTCTGCCGTCATACGGTATTAAAAACACTTGACGAAAATTCGAAAATTGTAACCAAATGAAACTTTTAGTAATTATTTTTTAATTATTTTACTTGAATTATCTTGAGTTTTAATGGCATAAGACGGCGAACAAATCGGAGTTGTTACAACACATAACTCGAGATCTGCTGGACCAATTTTCATGGTTTTTGATTCGTTGGATTTGTCTTCGCCCCGAATAGCAGAATACATCTTAAAAACAATAAAAACAAAAAAAAATATATAAGAATTTAGGCTGAAAATTGATGGAGAGGTAGCTTAGAACTGGGAGAAGGACATGGGTACATGTTATCCCTTACAACAGCGAGAAATTTAGGAAAAACGACACTTAAATTTTTCCCATTCAAACTGGACGGCGGAACGAAGTTGCCGGAACATCTAGTAGTAAATAAATATCCCTGGACAATTTACACAAATTGAATTTAACCCCAAAGTGAGCAAATGATATGCTTGTGTTATGGGTGTTAGTAGTCAATACAATACATAGAAATACTTAAATAGATACCAGAATAAATTTAATAAACACCCAGACCCGAAAATGCAGACATCTAAATATTCATCATACAGATGTCTGCTAGGTCCAGAATCGAACCCGAACCTCGTGGATGGTCGGTATATTTAGGCATGTACGCTAGCCACTCCACCAACGAGACGACCTTAGGCTTACATATTATAATAGATTTATCTGATATAATGTCTATAAAATGTTTTTGTGGTCTAGCGGTTCAGTTGTTGGACTTGACTGCATGAGGTCCTGGGTTCAAATCCCGGGTCGGGCAACAAAAAGAAAATTGTGTTTTTCCAATTTTATAATAAAAAAAACGTTGCTCGGGAAAGGATATGTGCCCGATTGGCGATAGGCTTAGGATAGGCCACCTATCACATTGTGGGACTTAGTATCTTCGGCTAGTTGTGGGTGCCCTGGTTGTGCCTCTGCCTGCCTCTTCGGGGATATGGGAGTAAAGATACTTTTTTTATAAAAGAAATCTTTAAACACCAGCTCACGACACGGTTTTCCCGTTTTGGTCCGGGCTCCTTTTGCAGAATAGACCATTTGCCTTCCTGTGCCAGACAGCTCGTAAAAGACGAGCATAGGATTACCGTCCTTAACACCGTGACATGTGACTAAGTGGTAGCAACTCACCCGTATTGGTATTACTGCCTCAACTATTCCTGCCACCATAACGTTAGCATTTCCCGTTAACATCCCGGCCTCAGGTTGGCAATTCGCCATTACCACCTTTGGTGAATCTAGGCGGCATGAATTTCTTACCATCAGGAAATCCGTCTGCTTGTTTGCCTTCCGATTACATAAAAAAAATAGTCGCCTCTATGTAGCGAACTGATGCTGGACTTAATTAGGTTCCGGGTGTGATTCCTGGTTTGGGCAATAAAAAGGAAACCATTGTTCCAACTTTATAATTAACACAACGTTGTCCGGGATGCTTGCAACCTATCACATTGTGAGTTTTAAGTCTTCGGCCAATCGTGGAGTACCTGGTTATACTTCTGCCTACCTCGTCGGGTGAAGATACTATCACATAAAAAAAGTGTCTTCACGCCCATATCCCTGAAGTGATAGGCAGAGGCACAACCAGGCACCCACGACTAGCCGAAGACTCTAAGTCCCACAATGTGATAAGCGGCAAGTCTATCGCCAACCGGGCACATATCCAATCCCGAGCAACGTATGTTTTATTAGAAAATTGGAAAAATCAAATTCTCTTTTTGTTGCCCGACCCGGGATTTGAACCCGGGACTTTATGCAGTCAAGACCAACACTTGAACTGCCAGACCACAGAGTCGACTAATAGACTATCACATAACAGAGATTAAGGTTTTTAGTATACTTACACAAGTGGTCTAGTCCCAGCCATAAGATAACGAAACTCCAATAACATCTAAGGAGTGTATGCGATGGTTATCAATTATCATCAGAAAAGCTATCTCTGTTCGCTATCATAAGAAGAAAACTGAAAGCGTTTTTGCTAGAAACGTAATCCTTACTTTTTACAATAAATTTAATGGATGTAAAAGAAGTTCCCCCTCTGGTTTAAAGGGATTCAGATGTGTGAAACAGATAAATTGAAGTTTAAAGTGAATTGAAACTGACAACTTTCAGTTTGAATTACTTTATATAGTACTTTAAAAGCCTCTCCTAAATTCGAGTGTAAGTTAGGCGAAGTCGAAGATTAATTAATCTTCATACTCAGTACGTGTAATTACATGTCAGTGCTTGTATTTTGACTAACATGATTAAGAGGATAAATTAAAAGAAAACTTCTTTTAGGAGTGCAAATATAAAAAAACCTTCTAGGGAAGATTTCGATATTCAAATTAATGAAAGTCAAGAGTTTTGGCGCCATTGAGAGAAAAGATGTTTGATTTGTTTCTTAATTATTAAATTTTGTAATTAATTTAACGGGGATGAATTAGAAAAAAATCTTGAGAAATGTATTTATATAAAAACCTTTTTGAGAGAAGTTCGATATTCAAAAAAATAGTGTCATGAGTTTTGGCAACATCAAGAGAAAAGATGATCGTAGTTTTTTTGTAATTATTTCTTATTTATTATATTATAAAACAAAGTCGCTTTCTCTGTCCTTATGTCCCTTTGTATGCTTAAATCTTTAAAACTACGCATCGGATTTTGATGCGGTTCTTTTAATAGATAAAGTGATTGAAAGGGAAAGTTTATGTGTATATTTTAAACCCGTCCAAAGCTGGGGTGGACCGCTAGTTTTGTATAATTTAGTTCAGTGAAAGAACACAAATGAAAAAACCATGAACAAATTAGTATATCAGTTTTTTCCTTGTTGCCGCTAAATCTCATTAAATGAGCTTGTATAATGAAGCCACTGCTTTGCTCAAGACCCAGACATGGTTTTTTTTTTTGACGAATTTTGAATATTTTATCTTTTCTCAATTATAGACTTGATTAATGGAAAATGCGTTGAGCTATTACTCATTGACCATTGACAAAAATATATCTCTATTGGCATACATAATATCAAAATTAGTTTGAAAGACATAAAGAGATTTCGCTAAGTTTTATGTCGATTAACTGTATTTATGCATTAACTAAATTTGCTTTAAATCGTTGTTGCACTTCTTTATATGTTCCTAATATTATGCTAACGCTAGTGCCAAATACTAAAGAAAACAAGAAAGTATCAATAACAGAGCATTCGTACAAACCATTATTAATATTTTACGTTGTGTGTATACGTTTATTAAATATCATATATTTTGTAGTTTGTTTATTTGTACACTAGGCCTTCTTCTTTTATTTATTACTAGGTGTTGCCTGCGGCGTTGCCCGCGTCGTTAATGGTCCCACAGGAACATTTTATCGGGATGTTAACTATCCCATCTGCTAATTCAAGTTACTTTTTATGTTTATGCCAGATTTTATGAAAATTTAAGTATATATAACACCTTATGAAATGTATGTGTATCGGTTGGGGTGCTAGGTCTGTATGTTCATCATAGTTATAATACTGTGTCACCAATAACCATAGCGGATAGCTACCATAGGATGGCTAGGCTATCGCATTAGGTTAAGATGACCTGTAATGGTAGGATAAGTGTATTAATAAATAAATAAATAATAATAAATTTCGATTCTAATAAACAACTGTAACCCGTTAGAATAACCATTAGAAGTTTACCTAAGAGTGACGAAGCATTGCTCATAGTTACATAATACAAAAACACAAAATGTTTCAAGTTAACAGTCGATAACGAACGACCGTAGTTGTTTTTTTTTTACTATTAAGGCACAAAACTAACATTCCTAAGCAAAACGGTTTGTTTGTTGAATATAGGAACCAGGTAAAAATGCATAAAACTGGCATAATGACATGGAATGGCACATGCTAAAGCCCATACTAAAATGAAAAAAAAAAAAACTTACACATGCAAGTGCAGTAGTACTATTTAAATTATGGCTTCGTCTATATTTGTCGAGCTTCGGACATCTGAATGTATTTTAAAGATACCTATATAGAGTTGTTATTACACATAATTAATCATTTTTCTTAAATGTAGATTAGGTCAGCCAATTTAAAAATTAACGTATAAAGTGTAAAAAGAGTAAAAAGTGTAAAGCCGAAGCTCATAATTTAAATAGTAGTACTTTAATGTGCATTGTAATTGCCTCTGTGGTCTAGCGGTCCGGGTGTTGGACTTGACTGCATGAGGTCCCGGGTTCGAATCCCGGGTCGACCAACAAAAAGAAAATTGGATTTTTCCAATTTTTTTATAAAAAAAATGTTGGTCGGGATTGGAAATGTGCCCGGTTGGCGATAGGCTTGCCACCTATCACATTGTGGGACTTAGTGTCTTCGGCTAGTCGTGGGTGCCTTGGTTGTACCTCTGCCTACCTCTTCGGGGATATGGGCGTGAAGATACTTTTAATGTGCATTGGAGAAAAATATTAAGATCAAGAAGAGTAAAGGCCAACAAAATGAAACTTTGCGGAATAAACTCCTTTAGTTAATCTGAACTTTCCACTTTAGTTTCACACAAGCCATCAGAATATTGAATATTTATCAGTTTGTGGTGTTCTGATTTAAATATTGTCCTTGAAAAGCTCAAGTCTGATATAAGCAGATAGTATAATTTGTTAGTGTTTTTATTTCACGCATATATATTTTGTGTCACCTCTGTAGAATAGCGGTCCGGTTGTTGGACTTGACTCATGAGGTCCTGGGTATAATCTCCGGGTCGATCAACAAACATTAGAGAGTATAGAGTAGGTGGTAGAGTATGGCAGCGACTCGCCCGGATTGGTACCACCGCCTTACCTATTCCTGCCGCCATAACGTCATGACGTGTTCCGGTTCGGAGGGTAAGGTAGCCGGTAAACTTACTTTTGCTCGAGGCCTAACATCCCGACCTCAGGTTGTCAACGTACCATTACCACCTTTGGTGTCTCTAGGCGGCGTGAATTTCTTACCATCAGGAAATCCATCTGTCTGTTTGCCTTCGTATAACATAAAAAAAAATTCCAATCAAAATATTGCCCGGGATTGAATATGTGCTCAGTTAGCGATAGCTATGCG
>NJDC01002335.1:0-15449 GCA_002245475.1 Calephelis virginiensis
TAGGTACTCGCTGTTTCTTGCCGTTTTAGCGGTATTAGTAGGTACTCACTGTTTCTTGGCGTTTTAGCGGTATTAGTAGGTACTCGCTGTTTTCAAAGGATAACTCTTAAATCTCGATTTAAATCAAATTGGAAATTGGAATCCACTTTGTGCCATTTTGATATTGGAAGGCAAACAAGCAGACGGATTTCCTGATGGTAAGAAATTCACAACACCAAGTGACAGGAAAGGTGTTAATGGTGCGTTACCAGCCTAAGGCCGGGACGTAAGGCCTAGAGCAAAAGTAAACTTACCGGCTACCTTATCCTTCAAACCGGAACACGTCAACGGAAAGCGCTGACATTATGGAGGAAGGAATAGGTAAGGCAGTGGTACCAATCCGTGCAAGTCGCTGCGAGACTCTACCACCTAGTTAGATGTGACGGTGCTAGTGACGGTAAGCCTATGCTCGCTATTCACGAGCAGCCTGGCATAGCAAGGCAGATGGTCTATTCTGCAAAAGTAAAGTCCAAACCCACCAAGGGGTAAAGTTAACATCTTTAGTACATATAAATAATAACTGTATCTCTTATAAAAAAAATAACTTTGTATTTAAGAGTACAAAATGACAGAAATTCAAGTAACCCTACTGATCTGGTGGATAGGGAAGCCGGTGAACGTATAAGAGAAACAAGATCCTAGCCTAAGGTTAATAACGCACCATTAACACATTTCGTGTCTATAAGAGACATGTATTTCTTCAAATTAAATGAAAAGTATTTAGTTGTGGAATATGTGTGTTAAAAAGTTGTTACAAAATTATTTAAGCACTCCAACACAATCTACCTTACTGTGGTGTACAAATATGTTAATATTTATAAAAAATAATTACTTAATTCGCTACATTAATCGGCTTAGTCGATATATGAGTGATTCTTAAAATGACCAATAGCTTACAAAAGGACCAATTCGCTAAATGCCTAGTTCTGAAAATACCTATTCCTTAAAAAGACTTATTCTGAAAAGGAATAACTCTTAAAAGGACCAACTCTCAAAAAGACCAATTCTTAAAAGGACTAACTATTTTGCCAATTGAGTAAATTAAGTAAGATTTTATAAAAAAAAAAATAAGGACATTGGACACATTGCTATCAGAGATTCCATATGACACCACCGGTGTTGTCCTTAATAGTTTCAAAATTTAAATAAACTTTACCCTATCTCCCGTGTACTACCACCATTTCCAAATCTAGCCAGGCAGAAGAAGAAACGGCAAAACAAACTTCTCGGCAACCATTATCAAATCATTCCTTACTATCAGAAAAGTACATTTACCTGCCAGTCTAGAATATAATATATATAAAATAAATATAATATAACCAAAAATATTATAGCTACATCGCTATCTTTACCAATCGCAGCTACGTATGCTTAAGCAAATATATAATTAGATATCACACAATATACAACAATGTACATGTCATTTATGTACCTACACCACATCAAAAGGTTCTCAAGACAATTGGTATTTAGAACAGTGAGCCAATATACTGTTGTTTCGGCAGCCACAGCGTTGAATACCTTAAGTTTAATTGCAATTACTCCAAATCAATGCGAAACCCGTCGCCAAACAAACCAGGACGATCAAACACGGGACTGAACACATATTCAACAACGCTTTTACTCGGCAAGACAATCCGATCAGGCCCGTGTGGACTGCTGTTAGACTGACACGAATTTAGATACACAGTGCTTAATGTGAACACCGTCGCTAAACAAATCCGAACAATCAAACACAGAGCATGACACACATTCGATGACGTTTTACTCGGTAAAATAATCTGATGTGGAACATTCTTACACCTATACGAACATATAAACAACCAAAACATTTAAATAGTGAACAAACTATCGATATAGCTTTTTCTCTGTAAGACAATCTAATAGTACTTAGGGAATGCTTTTACATGGAATGAATTTTACCATTAGAAATCAAGGCAAATATCTTCACCAAACAAATCAAGGTGTTTCAACAAACGATAACACAAATTTAATAAAATTAGTCATGATCTGTATTATCTGAAAATACTTCAAAATCAAATAAATGTTAAATTAACTTAACAATGGTGTTACTTAAATGAACTTGATCTTCATATTTCCAGGAGCATGAATATGTATCTTCAAAAGGCATACTAGGGGAAAAAATTGAGGGATAACACTCGCTCCAGGATGATGGAAACCAACGTAAGCTTCCCGGAAGATGTTTTAAATTAAATAAAAAACTAACTGACACTGGACCAATTACACAAATTGTTCTAACACTAAAGTAAGAAATTGATATGCTTGTATTATAGGTTTTAGTCGGGACACTAATACATTACTTACATAGAAATACTTAAACAGATCACGTAATAACTACATAGTATAAAACAAAGACGCTTCCTCTGTCCCTATGTCCCTTTGCATGCTTGAATCTTTAAAAATACACAACGGATTTTGATGCGGTTTTTTAATATATAATGTGATTGAAGAGGAAGTTTTATATGTATATTTCATAACCGTGCGAAACCGGGGTGCGCCGCCAGTAAAAGCTATAAACACGAAGACCCCGAAATACAGACATCGATGCGCATCACCCAAATTCTTGCCCCCATTTTTTACAACTCTTTATATATAGGAACCAAAAAGTAATACACCATTGTCAGTTGTCACTGAAAGAAACAGGTTTGTCCTAGTTTCTCTCCAAACTTTTTTGACCTCTAATTATATTTCTAATTCTACGAAATTATCACATTTCACTTACCGCTCCTTTTTCTTTTTATGCCATTCACTTGTCAAATTCGCGTACGAGTATTACATGAAGACTGTGTATAACATTATTATTGCAACGTAAATACCACATTATTCGGACGTCGCCTAAGTTCACCAGAAACTTGCCATCTTTTTACTGTCTCTATTGTAATTTTCAATACAAATACCTGTTATAAATTTTATTCTAAAGTAATAGCATAAGGAAATATTTAGTAAGAAGTCAAGATTTTTGAGCGATTTTTTATGAATAAGTACCACAACTCGAAATAAATTTACAATCTATTAACTACTGTATTAAAATTACTAGTCGATACTGAGATTTGATGAGAAACCAGTAATTAGTCAAATATTCTCGATAAAATATATGCGAGACCATATGAAACGTTTTTAAAATATGAAATAAAATAAAAATAGCACAAATAAAAAATAGAAAAAATTAATAAAATAGAATAAATTGTTTTTCCTGTTTATGAAAAATTACATATTTTGAGTTGTGGTAATCTTTAACTAAGTGTGCGATATCCTTTAAGTATTCAGTTCAGACTAGTAGTCTCTACTTAAACAACTATGTTCCTTTCCTACGCCTACGTCTCTACTAAGATCTATCCAATCAAATTTCCCCATTTCGCATGAGATCAAGAAGTGAATGTCTCCCCCGCGAATGACGGTGTAACATACACCCAATTTATTTAGTTCAGACTTGTTCTAGGTCCGCCCCAAACTACGTTCCGTTTCTCCACTTCCGTCTCTATTCAGATCTAGCTAATGGCATTCACGTTAATTAAACCTTCGCACAATTAATATGTAAACCGGGAGAATTCCTGCAGGCCATTGTTCTTCTTCTTGACGTATTAACTTGATTTACATGGGAATAGGTGATTTACATATGTTTTTGTGTTATTCGTCTGGATGTGTACGTGACAGACGTTTTTGGGGGGATCTAAAAAAAATATAAGTATGGAAATATAGAGATCTAAATGAATAAATGAATTAATTAACTAATGAACTTTTTTGTACACCAATAAACTTACTACATAATAAGTACAATTAGGTATTAACAACAGCATATGATTATAGCAATATTAAAGTCGTTTTAGAGTATGAGTTGAAACACAACTCACAAATAGGACAAATCCCGTGCCTGTGAGACAGAGAGGATGTATGATGATTGTGTTTTTTTTCCTACGTAATATCCAAAAGAACAATTGACACCTTGCACTTATTTTTTACAACAATCACACAGATTTATTGAATAAATGTGCATAGACAACTTGCTGCTGGGGTGATAGCCCTCTTCTACAAGTTTAACGGCTACTTTGAAGCGGCGGGAATACTTAACAAAACTCTACTAGCTGTGACATCTCTGTGGTGGTCGGGGTCCGCCTCTCTGGTGATAGAATGCTGTGCAGCAACTTGTCCGGTAGGGATCCCCCGCTCTGCCTATTGATTCTGATTGAACATAATTTCGGTCCGGAGGTTATGTTAACCGGTAGACTTGCACACTAGGCCTAACATTTCGCCCGCAGGACAGCGACGCACCTGTGACATCTATGGTGTGTATAGGCCACGATTATCTCTTACCGAGCTGTGTACTCGTCTACTGACCCCTTACACAAAAATGCTAGGTCAAACGAAGCACAAAGCGCGCCATCTACGCATTGGTTGATAGGAAAGTTTTGATCTGTAATACTTCTAAGTATTATAAGTATTATATACTTTTATTAAAAAAAAGTAGTAAAATTCTTATCCCTGTAATAGACAATATATCTAAGTTATTTCCAGGATTTTTTCGGCATTTCTTGCTATCCTGCAACTTCAATCATGTGCAATTTGCAGGAAAACAAGAAATGCCAAAAATTCTTGGAAATAAAAAAAAGTATCTTCACGCCCATATCCCCGAAGAGGTAGGCAGAGGCACAACCAAGGCACCCACGACTAGCCGAAGACACTAAGTCCCACAATGTGATAGGTGGCAAGCCTATCGCCAACCGGGCACATTTCCAATCCCGACCAACATTTTTTTTTTATTAGAAAATTGGAAAAATTCAATTTTCTTTACGTTGGCCGACCCAGGATTCGAACCCAGGACCCAGAAATAACTTCAAACTGAAATAAGTCTACATATATGTGATAACATACATCCAAATACTGAACGTTAAAATAAAACAGACCTATTTATCTTTAGCTATAAAACCCTGGTGATGTTGTGAAAAGAAAAACCGGTTGGCTAAAGTACAACATAAAGTGTTAAATAAAACACACAAATAAAGGAGTTTTCCTTAAAAAAGTGTGAATGAAATAAATCTCCTGTTTTAATTACATATATTGAAATCAAAAATAAAATTTAGTTTTTGTATTGCAACATAAAATTATTGTTATTTTAAAGGATTAGGAAGCAAAAAAAATCTTTAAAAAAATGGCAATATTTTTTCTATTTTACCAACAGATTTACCGAAAAATTAACACAGTAAAATTAGCCTATAAAAATATGTAAATCAGAAAATTCTAAATTAGCCTATAAAAAATATGTAAATTAAAAAATTGGAATATTTTTTTCTATTTTACCAACAGATTTACCAAAAAATAAGCACCGTAAAAATAGCCTGTAAAAAATATGTAAATCAGAAAATTCATTCCTAGACACCAAGAAAACCAACAGTACGAGGCAAACTGAAGGCTGGGATGAAATACGACATGACTAGCACATTATAGCGATATGAATAGGTAAGACAGTGGTATTAAAACTGGCAAATTCGTAAAAGTCTACCACTCAGGGATAAATTTCTGCTTTCCGCAAATACGACCAAATTTTACGGCGTATGCAATCGTGGCACTTAATTAGTGGGAATTGTGGAATGAGACATAAATATACAGATGTCTGGACATTATTCAAGCAGGTAGGAAGACAAATCACATCCTTAGTTTCACATTTCTACTGTCTAAAGTGAATTTCCCATTGAGTATAAAAACATCATTACGCTCTTATCCTCGAAGAAGTAGGCAGAGGTGCATACAACCAGGATGCACCCACAACAAGACGGAGACACTAGGTCCACAATGTAATAGATGACAAACTATCACCAACCGTCACATAACCAATTCCGTACAACGGTTATTATCATAAAAAAAATGTTGATGCCCGTCCTGGGAATCGACTCGGGGACTGCATAAAGTAAAGTCCTATACCAGACCGCTAACCATACAGGCGAGTCAGTTTATTAAACTTAAAAATCGAGTATACTAGATCTATGATTAGGTACATTACAGATTTCAATTTAGTGTTTTAGTTAATCCTGTCAAAGTCTAAACAGTTGATCTCCAGTGCTGGTCCCATGTTTCTTAGATAATAGACATACTCTATTAACAATGACCTTGATGGTAAGCGTCAGGTCATTTGTCACTAACAACTACTCGGTGGTAGAGATTGCAACGGCACCACTCTACTTATTGCCAACGCCGTTATGGTAGTGCTTCCTGTTGTCGAGCGGCATTTGGTAAACGGTTTGGTAGATAAAATAGCCCGTCATGGTACTGTCACAACAGGCTTGACAGCCCAGACTCGGCACGGCAACGCACGATCACCATATTTATGGTGTATAGAAGACGTTTTTTTATTTACATTCCAAGTTCCAAAGTCATTAAAAACCATAGAACCCTTGCTTAAACCCAGGTGAAAAGCACAAATATTATTTGTGAATCGCAGTCAAAATATTATAATTTCCAATGTACATAATATGAAAGTACGTCAAAATAGGGTGACATTATTATTCTAATAGAGCCACCGCGTGACAGATGGGGCGCCCGACGTTCTGGGTACTAGTTCAACGTGATAGGAAACCATAATGGCTGCCGTCACACTCTACAACGTACTAATGGAATGTCATAGCCATTTATTTCGCTAATAGACGTTGATAATAATTAGAGTTAACATTATATCCGATAATAACTAATATCTACTCCTGGCACGAAGATTACACGTTTTCAAATCGACAACTTAAATCGAGAACATAAAATAGGAGAACAAACGTTATTCTAAAATCATTTGCAATTTTAACACCATGCTATCAAAATTTACTTCTGAGATTAAGAGACAAATGAACAAAGGATGCATACGATATCGATTTCGATATCGCGAGATTTTCGACATATCGAAATAGTCGATATTGAATTATTCGATAGGAAATTTTAAATTTTTTGTATGTCATCGTCATCACCGAGTTATATCATTCAGTGTTCTGGTCTCTGTTTTATCATCAACTATTGTTAGCCTTGTTATATATTATTTAAACGTAATTTCGGCTGTTTTCAAGCCTTTCCTTCACCCATCAATGTAAGTATTGATATCGAAACAGAAAGAAAGTAAAAGAAACTATCTTCACGCCCATATCCCCGAAGGGGTAGGCAGAGGCACAACCAGGCCACCCACGACTAGCTGAAGACACTAAGTCCTACAATGTGATAGATAGCAAGCCGGTTGGCGACCGGGCACTTTTCCAATCCCGAGCAAAATTTTTTTTCATTAGAAAATTGGAAAAACCAAATTTTCTTTTTGTTGCCCGACCCGGGATTCGAACCCGGGACCTCATGCTGTCAAGTCCAACAACTGAACCGCTAGACCACAGAGGCGACATAACTATCGGTATCAGGGATACTTTTTTTATAAATATCGGTATCTGTACCTATAGTATCGGATAAGGTTCGTATCGATGTATTCTTAACATTTTTATGTAATTAGACAATAGAGTCCCCTACCCTCTAGCGGCCTGGAATATGACACTATCGTCATGGCACCAGGAATAAGTAAGGCTGTGGATCCACACCCGGGCAAGTTGCTGCACATCATTCGACCACCAGTGATCTTGATGGTAATGCCGCACGAAACCTATGCTCACCTTTTACGAGCTGCCTGGCAGGGGGCAGATGATCTAATCTACACAGAGGACCCGGACCAACACGGGAATGACAAAATAAACAAGATTATTACAATTATTTTTTGTTATCTCTATCTATCTTTTTTTACATTAAAATGAAATTCTTCACCTAATTTCTAACGAATCTAATTTCGAGGAATATCAATTACTAAATAATTAATTTTGGTTTTGTTGGATCCCGTAAAATTTTAAGAATTGAATGTCGAACAATATCAATTGCTAAATAATTAATTTTGGTTTTGTTGGATCCCGAAAAATTTTAAGAATTGAATTTCGAGCAATATCAATTACTAAATAACTAATTCTGTTTTTGTTGGATCCCGTAAAATTTTAAGAATTGAATTTCGAGCTATATCAATTGCTAAATAGTTTATTTTGGTCTATTGGGACCCCGTAAAAAATATTTTACCTAAACCATTCCACAGCAAAAAAGTACTAAATGATTGACAATCATCAATTATTTCTTCATCGAGAAAAAATAATAAAACACATGTTTTAAGTAACTAAGAATAAAGTTTGGCCACATCAGATGTATCTCTGCGTGGGGTCCGCACACGTGGGACAAATCTCCTTGGTAACACCCTTATGTGGTATGACCCTCCTGTGAATATTCTTACGTCACTCAGGTAAAACCAAGTGGAAGCAACATGCGCAATCATAGTATTACGAATCTATTTATTATACATATACATGTAAATGAAAAGTTAGTTTGAGTTTCATTTGTAATCTCTTTAAAAAATTTGAAACAACTTGACCGGTCTTCAAAATACACGCCTTTTTTATGAAATCCATTTATATAATAAAAAAATAATATTAATTATTCTATAAAAAAAATGATCCATTACAACGTGGCAAACGCATCTATTTACTCGTAATCTCATTGGAAACTTTTGCAACACCTGTTTTTTTATTGAATTATTTTAAATAAATTATTTGTTAACAAATTATCTAAATGTTCACTGTCGTGTAAAAATATTAATGTATTACTTGACGTCGATAAGTTTCTGTATAAGAACCTACGTCAAATAAACAAAATTTGAATTTGAACTTGAATTTTTCAAAAAACTTTTTTCATAACTTTACTAAATACAATGAGTAAAAAAATTTTAACAAAAAAAATATCAAAAATGAAGGCCGCCCGAACAGGGACTTGAACCCTGGACCCTTGGATTAAAAGTCCAATGCTCTACCGACTGAGCTATCCGGGCTCTATCAGTACTTGCGAATTTACCAATGACCTAATTCAGTCATGTTTACGCAAACAGACGTTTTACATTATCTGTCGTTTAAATATTAACATCGTATTATAAATCCATTAACGCGTATTAATAAAATTTAGGTTATGAGTGTATTTGTTAATTCCAACAGTTTTACAAAGCAGAAGGTATTTAAGCGTTCCGCAAACCTACTGCTTTGTAAAACTGTTGTTCAAACGAATTAAAACTTTATTTTACATTATTAACAGTTTGAATTTGGAAAAATAAAAAAAAACAAGAAGGAAGCATTACACCTTTGCCTATGATAATGAGATACGAATATGATAACGAGAATTTTTTTGTTTATTACAATTTATAATGCACTAACCTCTGGAAATACCGCCCGGTTCTATATTTCAAAGACTAAGGAACAAAGATCAATTATTCACCTTACCTTCTCACATTTTTGGCCTTTTTATCAGTACTATAACGTTAAAGTAAAAAAGAGGCACAACCAGGGCGCACCCACAACTAGCTGAAGACACTGAGACCCACAATGTGATAGGTACCAAGTCTATCGCCGACCGGGCATATACCTACCCGGGCAACGTTTTTTTATTTGAGATTTACACATTTTCTTATTGTTACCCAACCTGGGAATTGAACCCGGGACCTCAAGAAAGAACGTCTAACGTCGGACCGCTAGACTACAGAGGTAATCACAGTTCCCAGTTATGTTAGAGTGTTTACACCTTTTAAGGGGGCCTATTCACAACAACAAAGTCTAGATACTAGCGATGTGACCTCTCTAACACTACCACTATTGCAAAAATCTAGTACCCAATTCACACTACAGTTTATACCACTAATGCAGTGAGATAGACTAGGTGGTAGAGTCCTGCAACGGCTTACCAGGACTTGTACACTATAAATTTTTCTTACGCCAAAACGTTCCACCACTCACCACCATTGCCGTACTGGGGTTTGGACGGATATACATATTATATACAACTAACATTAAAATTTATCATATTTGGTGTGTTGAACCGACAGATAAATTATTAGAAACTTAACGGAGAGACCGATTTGGATGGAATTTTTTGTTCGTAAGCTTTTGAGTATGACGTGAATATAGTTTTCAAAAGTTACTGCATTTTTTAATGTTTGTGTTATCCTACTAATATTATAAATGCGAAAGTTTGTATACTTGTTTGTTACTCCTTCATGCGAAAACTGCTGAACTAATTTTCATGAAATTTGGCGCACATATTGAGGGTGTATTGGATTAACATAAAGGATAGTTTTCATCCCGAAAAAATGATCCTGTGGGACCATTAACAACGCGGACAACGCCGCGGGCGACCGCTACTTATATAAGTATATTATATACTAACTGTACCGGCGACATTTACGACTGTCTGTAGTAAACGCTAACTTCATTTAAATAAGTAAATTGACATAATCGTAATATACTGACAAACTTTCGGATTCATAATATTAGTATGGTTTGAATTTGTTAGCAAATCCGGCACCAGCTTAAGATGACCTATACATTCAAATGTTTCTTTACATCGCGGATTTCAAGTTCTCTGGTATTTTGATACTGAGTGTTATAATCTCATTAATTTCTTAAACTACAAAACTTACGAGCTGTAAAAAATACATAGCATTTTTCAAGCATATACTAGAAAATAAAATAAAAGAATGAATGACGTCGGAGAACGAGTTAATGAATTATAGTATAATTTACATTTTGCGTTTTACCCCTCTACCATGGGAACCCTTTTGTAAAAATAGCTTGCTTTTTTTAAATATCTTCAATGATCAGAATAAAAACATCTACAATTTAATTAGTACGGCTGTTATACGCGTAAAACCAGCCTTTGGTATGAGAACATAACACAAAAAATACGAGGTTCTAGTCGAAAGAAATTGTAAACTAAAAAATCTTTGTTTTTTATTAATTTAATTAATTTGTTTCCAAACAACCAGATTTTTTAGTCTACAATCATAACATAGCGCCAGATTTGAAATAAGAATTTAAATTAAACAATTCCCAAGACTACCCACATTGGAAAAAAACATGTCTACATGTCGCTGCTCATTCAGAAAACATCCCATTAAGTATTTTTTTCTTCTTAAATCTAATGTTGAGGGTTGCATCCCATATGTGCCTGTGGGATCTCCTAATCTTGGATACAAATAAAGAAAATTCAACCTTATCTAACTATGCATTAAGTTGAAATTTAGTTATTTACTTAACAATGTTCAGATCCCAGAGCCGGACTAAGCAGCTGGCTACAAATGCACCATGCGATTTCGACCCTCCAAATGCAATATTGTATAATAATAAATTTCAAAGGATCCAAGGGTAAGGGTTGTTAGATTATCAGGACGTTTCGTATTCGCGAATCAAACGCTTTTTTGTGGCAACACCGTTTTTTGGTCGACTGGTTACCGCTCAGCCGAGATTAATGGGCTGTTTATTAGAAATGAGTCCTTTGTTACGTGGATGACGTAATAATCCCCTGTGTTAGTCAGCACCCTAAATATGAAGAGAGGTTTCAGCCTGCTATTTTGTTTGGCCAGCTCTTAGAATGTAAGAAAGTAAGAAACGAATTAAATCAATTCTATTATGATAAATCTTATAGTCTTTCCTTAGACGAAATAAACAAGTTGGTTAAACAAAAAAGCAATTTAAATGTTTGTCAATAGTAAGTAGGTATTAGGTAATCAATGATAGATGCAAATTCGTAATAATACATACATAAATCATGATATTAAAATGAACGCCCAGGCCTAAAAATGGACACCTGAGTCCATTTCACAAATGCCCTGCCGCTGTCAAACATCGAACGTCAACCTCGTAGATCTAAGGCGTGTATGCTAACTCCTCGACTAAGAAGCCGATTAAACAACAACAAAAATTACAATGTAACGTAATATCAACCCCGTCTCCAAGATTTTACCGTGTAAGAGGCACATTTATTACAATAATATCAACATTTTCACACATTTAAAACGAAATTATAGAAACAATGATAATGTCATAAGATATAGAAACAATGATAACTTCAAAAGTTATAAGTATCTTCACGCCCATATCCCCGAAGAGGTAGGCAGAGGTACAACCAGGGCACCCACGACTAGCCGAAGACACTAAGTCCCACAATGTGATAGTTGGCAAGCCTATCGCCAACCGGGCACATTTCCAATCCCGACCAACATTTTTTTTATTAGAAAATTGGAAAAATCCAATTTTCTTTTTGTTGGCCGACCCGGGATTTGAACCCGGGACCTCATGCAGTCAAGTCCAACACCCGGACCGCTAGACCACACAGGCGATAAATTCAAAAGTTATATAAATAATAATAACATCATAAGTTATAGAAAAAATGATAACTTCAAAATTTATATAAACTATGATAACGTCATAAGTTAAAAAACAATGGTAACATCACAATTATAAATAACGAAAAAAAAAATAAACAATGTTATTGATATTAGCAATTTCTTATAACATTTGAACACCTATTTTGAAGTCATTCCAAAATAGGTGTTCAAATATTGAGACAATGTACAGTAGGAATATCTAATAAAATATTTCAGTTTTCAGTGTTATAAAACGCTTTCTCATATAATTTACTCCATAAGAAACGAATTCTCCAATTAAAAAAAACACATGATCCGTTAATAAGTACCTACAAATCTTCTTAATCATTCGTCGATATTACTAAGTCGAAAAAAACATTTTATATGCTTCATACTTCGTATTTAAATGAGAGGACGCACCATAATCATGAAAATCAAAAGTCAATTGAGCCGGGTTTGCCTGAACACTGACTAAACATTTTAACACGTAATTTAAAGGATCTACATGATAACCAGATAAACCTGATGGTGGCAATTCTGCTTATAAACTAAACTTATTTTAGATGCATGCTATCTTTCTCAAATGGAACAAAAACAAAAGAGATGGAACAGTTTAGACATGACAGACTGGTGCGGACATGTCTAGTCGTGATGTTTTTAATCAATATTTTCCGAGTGATAGATTAAACGCCTGTAGAAATATCGTGTATAGACTAATATGATAGCACTAAAAGTGTTTTGTCTCTTAGTATTACTTTCGTGGAAAGAAGACAACAATAACTTAAAATTAGTTTTAGTGAGTGTGCAACAAAGTTACCACCATTATATTTATTTTTAAAATATCAGGGGGGCAAAGTGATCTACGTTCGGGAAATTGGAAAACTTTTGTCAAATTTACAACACGATCATTGATTAGCTAATATTACATCATGATCTCTTGATATTATGGTTAGATAAGATACCATCGAGTGGGTGAAACCACGTGAAACAGCTTGTATATGTATTAACAGTAGACAGAGTATTGAGTACCACTTTAAGTAATACGGCTTAAGATATGTGCATTATTTATGTAAAGTACAAAATAGATTTAACAGGGCCGCATTCAACTACACAAAACTTGAGTCTGTGTTCTGCATGAAATAATCTGTAAGGGACGTGCTTTCTTTAGACTTTTATTACACAATAAATTTTCAGAGGACAGTGTCACATTGGCAACTAATTCTTTGTTTTGCAGATGTTATTGGACAGTAGTGGCTATCGTCCGGCAGTCCATTAAGCTCGTATGCCGGTTATTACAATAAAAATGCGATATTTTGTAATATTGCGTAATTTAATAAAATAGCAAATCACATAACTTTGTTTAACAAGCAAATTTAATTATGAAAACTTAAAACTTGAATACGAGTATGATAATGGTCATCAGCATAGTTACTTACTTACTTATTTAAATATCTAATTTGGGCTGTGAAGCGTCGCAGCTTCGTAATCGGAACTATCGTAATGATTCGAATTAATAGAAACCAATTATTGTGTTGAGTACTGTTTCCAAATTGAGGGCCACTTCTAGAAATAAAAAAATAAGTAGTAAAGAAAATTTAAAGTGTCTATTTAAAAATAACAGAGTAAATATAAAATAAAATACTTTAAGTATTTATATTAGAAAATATGTTTGTTTTTTCTTTCAATTTGAGTTGCATTGAATGAAGCCTTGAGTAAAATCTGCGACTATTATTAATACGGCCCTGGTCTGAAATCTCATTAATGGGTGATTAATAAAATAGTATTAGTAAAGCAGTAGATGGATCAATACAAATCAATAATTCAAAAAATATAAAACAGTAACAAATGCATATGGTATGCCCAGGTGTAACGGTAGCCGTTTCTACGAATTAGTTATTTGTACATCACACTGCGTCATGCAAATTAGCTAGTATTAGATTACAATGTCAATTTAATTAGGTACCTTTACATACCAAAATGATAAAGCTAAATGTATTTTTCGAGCAATAAAGTAAATATTAAAGTGGGCTCCCATACAATAAACGTAATTTTTAGTAGATAGGTGATAGTACGGAATCCTTCGTATGCGAGTCCGATTTGCACTTGGCAGGTTTTTTGTTTGTTTGGTGACGCTGTAGTCTTTTAAACGAACACCGTATTCCCGCATTGACAAAAGGTAAGAGTGTCCATTTTCATTTTGTAAAATTTCCTTAAAACAATTTTTCACTTAACTTGCAGTTTCTCTCTTCCACTTTTATTAATTTTATTCCTTAATACAAATCACAATCACATCTTTACGAATATGATAACGAGAATTTTTTGTTTGTTACAAATTATAATGCACTAACCGCTGGGCTTACCGCCCGGTTCTATATTTCAAAGACAAAGGATCAAAAATCAATTATTCACCTTACCTTCTCACATTTTTGGACATCAGTAGGGGAGACCGAGGTAAGTTGTGACAGAGGAGAGTTGTGACGTCGTCGATTTTTGGGAATCTATAAACTGTTTGTGATTTCGCAATAGTGCACGTTTGCTAGCTCGAGGCTTGAACTTATAAATGTACACTATTCCGAGCTAAATATCCGTTAATAGGTTTCAAAAAATCAACGATGTCACAACTCTCCTCTGTCACAACTTACCTCGTTCTCCCCTATTATTATGTTAAAGTAAAAAAAGAGACACAACCAGGGCACCCGCGACTAGCTGAAGACGCCAAGTCCCACAATGCGATAGGTGGGCACATATCCAATCATGAGTAACATTTTTTATTAGAAAATGTGAAAAACCACATTTTCTTTTTGTCGCCCGACTCGGGGATCGAACCCGGGACCTCATGAACAACACCAACACGTGAACCGCTAGGCCACAAAGGCGATAAATTTATGTTACTTTTTAAATATTAAATAGATGATTCTTTCAACTACAAAATTTGTGCGTTTCTGTGTGTTTTTTTGGTCGATAAGTTTATACGTAAATCTTATAGATATGATTACGATTACACATCAACAATTTGAGTCGGACCATCAAATTTCTATCTGCGCTCGCAGTCATCGAGGCCACGCAGTCCACTCAGGTACTAAATCAATTAGATTCGGTTACCTTTGGCCACTCTGTTGTAAAACCGATGATTTCTATGAGTAACAGAAGTTACAAATAT
>NJDC01002335.1:21109-31315 GCA_002245475.1 Calephelis virginiensis
GATGTGGAAATCAATGAGAAAGTTTGACGAGCATGTTCTAGGTAAGGCTTTCGATGATTGAAAATGCATGTGTCGATTACAACGTACACCTATACATAGTACATACAACTATGCTACCGAGTTTAAGTGAGTATAATGGATTCTGATTACTAAGTATCTTATTTTTGATAGTGGAAAGAAATACGTCGCCTAAAGTAACGTAAAAATGGTACATCGCCAACTTATAATTTTTTTTATGATATTGGAAGGCAAACAAGCAGACGGATTTCTTGATGGTAAGAAATTCACGCCGCCTAGAGACACCAAAGTTGTAATGATGCGTTACCAACCTGAAGCCGGGATGTTAGGCCTCGGACAAACGTAAGCTATCTTACCCTCCGAACCGAAACACGTAATGACGTTATGGCAGCAGGAATAGGTAAGACGGTGGTACCATTCCGGGTGAGTCGCTGCGAAACTCTACCACCTAGTCAGATGTCACGGTGTTAGTGACGGAAAGCCTATGCTCGCCTTTTACGAGCAGCCTGACAGGAAGGCAAATGGTCTATTCTGCAAAGAAGCCCGGACCAAGCACAGGGAAAAGTAAGTCGTCTTATAGGTAAGTTTTTCGACTACCTAACACTAATAAAATCGGATAATATCAAACGTTGACAACACTTGTGTTGGCTGGAACAGGCACGTCCGTGGAACCAATCCGGGCGAGTCGTCGCGGAACTCTACCAACAAAATTGAGATAATATTATCTATATATAGTTACCTACCTATAATATAGGTTTACGTTGCTTTGTTCGTATAGGGTTGTTTAAAAGCTACACACTCGTACTCGTACATGTACGAGAGGGCCATATGGGAGTATATATATCAGATTTCAACAAAACCTGTCTTTGATTTCAAATTGGTCATGAATTTTAGACCGCATCGGTGATCCAGGGGTTAACGTACACGCCTAGCGCCACCGACAAACCACGAGAGTTTGATTCCCGACGGGGGCAGACATCTGTGTGATGAAAGTTAAAATGATTGTACGTTTGGTTCTAAGGTATTTATTAAATTAATTCCAGTATTTATTAAAGCCCCATACTTAGTGAGCCTGAAGATTCAATCGCCGCACTCCCCCGTTCCATGATTACTATGAAATATTGCGCTCTAAAGTAAATGTCTTAAGCGACAAATCACTATTTTTGACACTATAAAAGTAATTTGAAAAAAAAACTGAAACAGTTATCTTTTAGGTATAACACTTATCTATGTTTATGTTAAAACTGGTCTCGTTATTTTCATAATTGAAGTAGACAGTTGGGTTTTGCTTTCAAAAAAGGGTTAACTTTCTGATTTTTTTCTATCGAGCAAAGTGAAATGAATCGTGTTTTGGAAACACTAGTCTTATAAAGCATATTAATGTTAATCTTGTGTATTTTTGTCACCAAGATCCATGATTGCTTTGTATGAAAAAAACATCATATTGCTGACGTATTTTAGCATACATGGACCCTTAAGTAGTTCAATGCATTAGTATCGTTGTATCTAACACCCATAACAAAACCATACAATTTGCTTACTTTAAACCAGATTAAATTTAAGTAAGACGAAATTTCAAAAGCTTTTATTTTTGACCCCCGACTGGTTATAAATTTTACGTGTCTATGTGTCTATGGCATCATAACTTTTGAACTTATGAACCGATTTCGTCTTTTTCCATTTAAAAGCTAACGTAATCGGTATGATTCTAGCTACATCACATGTTGGATTTGTCGGGGGTAATTGATTTTTCTTAAAAGTCAAGTGCAATATTTTGTTTATACGTACAGGTTCGTTGTGGGTTTAAAGTGAAATCTGACTGTTTGTTTGCTTCTGAAAACAAAAAACCAGGTTGCACTCCGGGATTGCCGGCAGAAGTGAAAACTTGAATATTAACGTTGTGCACTTTTGATATTTTGGAATGGTTAGGGAATAATTTTGCACGAATTGCTTTAATTATCAGTATGAAAGTACTATAATTTATGAGGTCGAGTACAATAATCATTTATTGCGCTATCATACACAAACATGACAACACGAACATTCACGCAAGCGCCCTGCGCCGTCTTATGAATTTTCGATCAGGTCACGTGTCCTGATTCGAGTTAAGAAGTTTTTATCCATTCCAAAAAAAGTGCGCAACGCCGCTAAGGAAGTTTTCACTTCCAAAATCTAGATCCCAGCTGGTATATTTGAGCCAGGACAAAGACTGATTAATTGAGTTTCGAATTGATTAATTAAACAGCAGATTAATCGAGTGACTGAGCGATTATTTTTTCTGAACTGAATAATAGATGTGATTAATTAATAGATATTTAAAGTAGGTATCAAACAAGGGCATTCACCTATTTTAGAAATCAAAAAAATTATATTTCTCTTAATACGAATAACATTGGTGGATAAATACTCGTACGGTAACTACTATTTAAATTATGCACTTCAGCTTTACACTTTTTACTCTTTCTACACTTTGTACTTTTATTTTTAAATTGGCTGACCTAATCTACATTTAAGCGAAATGATTAGTTATGTGTTATAACAAATGTATATAGATATCTTTAAAATACATTCGGATCTCCGAAGCTTGACGAATATAGCCGAAGCGCATAATTTAAATAGGACTACTATAAATGATTGTCGTTCTTATGTATGGACACGGTGAGTCCCTGTCGTATTGCTATTATTAGTTTCCCAATAATATTCTCCAAAACTTAGTGAATAGTGAAAAGAAAAGAGCTAGTTTTAAATTATTCACGGACGCTAGAAGGCCCTGACATATATCGAGCCAACCTCCTGATAATGTTATCGGCTGCTCTATAAATCAGGTCAGGTGGCGGGTGGTCGTTGTATTTGGGTTAATTAGCCCGATGATTAATGATTTTGACATCGATTTTATAGTCGCTAGCCGAAACGTCAACGCCATTGATCATCATTGAAATTATAAGTTTCATGGTAGTTAAAGAAAGGAAGGAAGAATGCGGTCTCGGCAAGGTATTCAAACTCTTCGAATTTTCATCGACATTATGTCGGTTTATGACATTGTCGTGTTCCTGTATGAGTAGTAGGATACCTGGTAGACTGATAAATTAACACATGTGGTAGTGTTAGATCAGGCTATTTCAGACAGGGAAGAATATTTTTTTCCCGTGTTGGTCTGGACTCCTTTGCAGAATAGACCATCTGCTTTCCTGCCAGGCAGGTCGTAAAAGGCGAGCATAGGCTTACCGTCACTAATACCGTGACATGTGACTAGGCGATCGAGTTTTGCAGAGACTCACCCAGATTTTACACTCTCCTTATCTATTCCTGCCGCCACAACGTCAGCAATTGCCGTTGACGTATTCCGGTTCGCAGGATAAGGAAGCCGGTACATTTACTTTAGCTCGAAGTCTAACATTCAAGTCTCAGGTTGGCAACGCATGGTGTATTGGTATCTAAGCACCAGCTTTGGTGTCTCTAGGCGACGTGAATTTCTTACCATCAGAAAATTTATCTGCTTGTTTGCCTTCCAACATTATAAAAAAAGAAATAAAACATGTGACACCCATGTGATTTCAGAAGATGTACCGAGTTTTTGATTTTTTCAACGACAAGCACAATTTGCTTGTACCTTAATTTGTAAAATAAAAAAAAACATTACCGTTACGAAGGGATGTGACAAACCTATCAGCCTTTAGGAGAAAAAACTGACACCATACTGCATGGTATGGAATGGACTCTTTCAATAACTTGTCCTGATAAGTACCACGGTTTCATCTATCTTTGCTATATCGCAAAAATATCATTGGGCGTCATTGGTAATTGGTATCGCCTCTGTGGTCTAGCGGTTCAGTTGTTGGAATTTTTTTTATGTTATAGGAAGGCAAACAAGCAGACAGATTTCCTGATGGAAAGAAATTTACACTGCCTAGAGACAGCAAAGGTGGTAATGGTGCGCTGCCAACCTGAGGTCCGGATGTTAGGTCTCGAGCAAGAGTAAGTTAAGCGGCTACCTTACCCTCCGTACCGGAACACGTCATGACGTTAAGGCGGCAGGAATAGGTATGGCAATGGTACCGATCCGTGTGAGTCGCTGCGAAACTCTACCACCTAGTCAGATGTCACGGTGTTAGTGAAGGCAAGCCTATGTTCGCCTTGTTCGAGCTTTCTGGCATAGGAAGGCAGATGGTCTATTCCACAAAGGAGCCCGGACCAACACGAGGAAACGGGTTCAAATCCCGAATCGGGCAACAAAAACAAAATTGGGCTTTTATAATTTTCTAATAAAAATAAATGTTGCTCTAGATTGGAAATGTGCCCAGTTGGCGATAGGCTTGCTTATCACATTGTGTGACTTAGTGTCTTCGGCTAGTCGTGGGTGCCCTGTTTGTGTCTATCGCCAATCGGGCGCATATCCAATCCCGGGCAATGTTATTTTTATTAGGAACTTGAAAAAACTCATTTTCATTTTACTTTGATGCCCGACCCGAGGATCGAACCCAAGACTACAAGAAGTCAAATCCGACTCTGGACCGCTAAACCACAGAGGCGATTCAATATTATTTAAAGTTTGTATTACCTAAAACATATAAAATGTGTATTTTCAGTTTTATAACAAAATGAACGTTGGGAGTGGGGGATATAATATATGCCCGGTTGGCGATAGGCTTGATACCTTTAATAGGTGCCTTGGTTATACCTCTGCTCACGTTTTCGGGGATATGGCCGTGAATATACTTACTTCCTTTTTTTTTAAAAACCATATCACACAAAATCTTTATAAGATATCCAACGACCAAAATCATAGCAGAAGTAATTAAAAAAAACAAAACCAACGTAAATTCCAAAATCATACCTGACTGAGCTAAAACAAAGTCCATACGTGCAAAAGGGATAGAGAACTCATGTCAACAATAAGGTATAGAGTTCGTGCAACTTGATCATTGAATAGATATGCATACAAACCTACACACACTCTCGTCCATTCAATATTGAACCTTATTCCCTTGAGACAAGGTCGTCACCGATTGCACAGAATTGGCTTTGATATGCACTACCAGTGTCGTTGACTTATTCATTATCGTGAACTATTCCGACCAACGATGTTATAGTCCTGAGAATTATTGGATTAGACGAATGGCATTCCGTAAAGGATTTGTCAGTTTCTAGCTCAAATCGAAGTCTTCAATAAATCGTATAAGTAAAATGGTTTAGTGAAAGGGATGTTACATTTTAGATGTATTTTAAATTGTACCACAGATTTATTTCCATTTAGTAGATGAGGCACTATCATTTAATTACTCTCCTTGCCAATATTCACTTCCGCTAATGTGGCCACTATAAAATCTAAAGTCAAATTAATCGGTCAAATCTCGTAAGTCTTGAGTTATTTGTCTACAAATGCTGTCGCCAACAAGCCAGTAAGAACAAAAAGTTATTACCTATAACCCTACAAAAGTAAAAGCCTATCTTGCCACATTGCCTTTTTTACTGCACAAAAGTTATTCGCTTACTTTTATTCAACCTGATATTCTATACTTAAAAATGCTATTACAGTTGAAATTAAAAATACGAAGGTCATATTTTGTCATAGTAATAGTTTTAAAACTACATCGTTAGTTCGGGTAACATTATTTTTAACCCCCACGTAAAACGCAGGATGTTGTAAGTTTGAAGTGTCTGTGCGTGTGTGTGTATGTGTATGTGTTTTGGCATCATACTTTTGAACAGTTAGACCGATTTCGATGCGGTTTTTTATAGTTTAAAATCAAACGTGATCGAGGTGGTGCTTGGACACATGATATAAGGGTTTTGTCGAGGATTATTAAACAAGTTTAACTTTAGGATTATTATAGAATGAACCGTCACAACGTTAATCTGAACACCAGTTGAGTTGACGACCTTTTATTAACAAGGACACTTTCTTTGCACTTTTCTTGAATGTTTTTGTCTTTGGAAATTACGCCTTTTGTAACTGATTCAGAATTGACAAATGAAACTCAACGACGGAGTTTTGTTTAGATTATTGTGGCCTTAGGTACACTTGGATCAATTTAATATATCATATTTGACAAATGTTAATCTCTGCAAATACTAAATACTTATCCAAACAAAATATAAAAATTGCATTATTTTGTCATCAGTATGATAAACAATTTGTATTTTAAAATGAAAAGTTTAAGCAAATATGCAATACTAACTTTGAACTGTGAAATAATATTATTACTAAGATACATTGCCAAATTTCGATAAATTGTCAAATGTGATTTATTAAATTGGCCCAACTTTAGTTAACTTTGATAAAAACAGAACTGTTTCATATCTTAATAGGAAAAAACAAATACCCCAGCGCTAGTAAAAAGAAAGCTGAGTACCTGGTTAACACACCCATAATATAATTGAGGTCGCCTATTGTTACTAAACGTTGAAAAGGTTTAAATGTATTTAAATACCACTCGATCTCGCCGGTCAAGGAAATATTAATTATGAGCTGCGGACGTGTTTTAATATAATGCAGTTAGGAATTTCTAAAGGTTTCATTAACTAGTTAAAACTATTGACTTTACTTTTTACTAGCTTCCACCCGCGGATTTCCCTAATAAAGGCGGTGCCATAAATACGAAATATTTATAAAACGCAGTTTGTGTCATAATAAATATGTTTTAACTGCATATATTACGTTGCAGTTTCATCTAAATCTGTTTGATAGTTTTTGCGTGAAAAAGTAACAAACATCTACTTGTCATTCCATCATTTGTAGGATGCTATAACATACCTAACAAATATGCCATTCTCATGTCGCCATAGACACAATATACATTACTTGTGCATCGCTATCTGATCACCGCTATACACAAAAGATAATGACCAGTAACATGGCAACAGGAAAAGACAAGAATATACGACTCAAGTGATTGCATCAAGAATTGTTCAAGATTGCACTTGAACCATAATTTAAAAATCGAAATCATTAGATACATTAACAGGTGATAGAGTCGTCACATCCCTACCTCATAATTCAAATACGCTTATACAACTTTATACTGAATAATTAACGATTAAAAATTGCTTATCAATGTTATTTGCAAGATCATGTACTTAAAACAATGACAATTGAAAGCGGATCTTGAACAAATATCATTTGGTTAAGGGCTGGATTGGAATCAAATGATCACCGTTCCCATGTCCTTGGCAAATGTAATACTCGATGGAATCTCGTGCCAACTCATACGAATGTACAACTTATTGCAAGAGACATTAAGGTTATATTTGCGTTGACATCAGCTATGAAATACCACTTCGACCAGTTAAAACTATCATTGCCATGATGTCATTAGGTATCTAAGGCGCAACCTTTATCTAAAATCACGTACATTACTTTGATTTAGTATACAAGCAAGTAAACGGCAAACTTTACTTAAGAGTATGTGTTACCCACATTTCTGCTCTTGCGTGGAATTTCATACACGCCTCCATCCCCTATTTTACCGTGATCAACTTGACCAGGCAGAAAGTAAAATGCCCGGTTGCTATATTTAAGCCGTTTTACATGCGCATAGTAGGTTTTGGTTAAAATCGTAACCTTGAAAAGGCAGCTCGTAAAAGGCGAGCAGAGGAAAAATGAATCATACCAGCAGAGTGCTGTGCAGCAACTTGCCCGGATAGGGTTGTTCCAACTTACCTATTCCTGCAGCTATAATGACAGTGTTATGTTCCGCAAGGATAGGGACTAGGGTAGCCAGTAGACTCGCACTTAAAGCCTAACACCCCGGGCCCTGTAGTTAGGGTTCCCAACCCTCCCGGAATGCACGGGAGACTCCGATAATAATAGCTAATCTCCCGAGCTCCTGAGATGCAGTAACATCTCCGGTTTTTTTCTAAATCAAAACTTACTAACATAAATTAACGAAATCAAATCTACCGCCTTCGCAAACAGTTTAAAATGTGTACTTTTATTTTTCATGTAAAACCTTTTATCATTATGACAAGAACCCCTCAAATATTAGATACCGTTCGAAAATAATGTAATATTTACAAAAACTTTTTTTTCGAAATTCCATCTCTGGCCCCGGTTTGTTAAAATCCTCCCGCGTTAGTACAATCAAGGGATGGCAACCCTACCTGAAGTACCGGGCGACGAATAACTTACGTTACGAGACCCGATACGCACAGAGGATGGTCACCGAGTGGTTTCAGCCGGTAGGAGTCCGGCATAACAACTTCCCCCCAAAACGGCGGGTATCCATGACGATTTCCACTTTTACATTCCTGTGTTAACCAAAAACACACAAAGTTGTGGAAACAAAAATTAAGATTATAGTTCAATTTGGTTGCAAACATCACTTACCTCGTATTATTCGATTTAATGCAACTTTTTCAATTGGTTTCATTATTGAATATTTACTTACCTGAAACAAAAAATATGGTGTAAAAGAAACTGAGCATCAGAAAAGGCATTAAATTCTTTAGTATGTATAAATAATCATTGAGATTAATGAATACCATAAAAAATACGTAGAGCTACTCGCATATGTGGTTGTCACAACATATAAATAAATAAATATTGCAATTAAGCAAATCATAAATGTGTCATCTAATACATAACATACAAATAAATAAATATCCGTGAACAAGTTACACAAATTGAATCTAACCCAAGCAATCAAACTATAACCTTGTTTTAAGGCTCCTCTCAGTTAATAATATTAATGCATAAAAATTCTTAAAGAATAAATTTAATAAACACCCAAACGCTTTCATTATTGTGAGATATTTCAATAAAGCACTTTTCCGAACTCGGTTTTTTTTTAAGATAAGTAAGGATTGTTTCACAGATTAGAATAGAAACCTCTGTCTTTATCTCTATTTAGTATATTGAGAAACATAAAGATATTTAGTATATTGCTAACACCCGACGGCAAAAGAGGGGTGTTACAAGTTAGCCATGTATTTATTTCAATCATTACAGCGGTGCCGCATCGACTATCGATACATCGAAGTGTTGAGGCGTTTGTACGAAAAAGCCACTATGTCGGTCCGATTACAACTCGAGCTCAAAACCGATCCAGTTACAGAAAGATGTGAGACAGGGAGACCGTTCACAGCTGCACTGGAAGATGTCTTCAAGCTTCTGGACTAGAAAAGACTCGGCATCAATATCAACGGCGAGTACGTCACCCACCTTCGATTCGCAGATGATATTGTGGTCATGGCGGAATCGCGGGAAGACTTGAGCAAGATGCTCGGTGACCTCGATAGAGTTTCCCAACAGCTGGGTCTTAGTATGAACTTGGATAAGACGAAAGTCATGTTCAGCGTTGCACCTACCAGTTTACGTTGGGAACTCAATTCTTGAAGTTGTTGATCAGTATGTATATCTAGGTCAAACTGTTCAGTTAGGTAAATCCAACTTCAAGAAAGAGGTCGATCGCCGAATCCAACTCGGATGGGCAGCGTTCGGAAAGTTAAAGGGTAACTTCTTGTCCAAATTACCGCAAAGCCTAAAGTCCAAAGTTATTTTTATTATATTATCACCGGTAACACACGCTGGGTGTGTGTTACTGGTGATGACATATGGAACTGAGACTTAAATGAGTTAATAAGCTCAGAGTCGCTCAGCCTGCTATGGAGAGAGCTAAGCTCGGTGTTTCTCTGCGAGATATGATCCGTAATTCGGTGATCCGCAAGAGGACGAGAGTAACCGACATAGTCCAGAGAGTCAGCAAGCTGAAGTGGCAATGGGCAGGCCACATTGCTCGCAGAACCGAAAACCAATAGGGAAGAAAGGTTCTCGAGTGGCGGCCCCGCATCGGAGGACGTAGTGTTTGACGACCTCCCACCCGGTGGACTGACGATTTGGTTAAGGTCGCGGGGAGTCGCTGGATGCAAGCGGCTGGTGACCGTGACTTGTGGCGCTCTTTGGGGGAGGCCTATGTCTAGCATTGGACGTCCTCCGGTTGATGATGATGATTTTGTTTTGTATGTGTCTGTCTGTGGCATCATAACTTTTGACCGGATGGACCGATTTTAATGCGGGTTCTTTTGATTGAACGTAACTGGCAACTTAAATGTCTTCCGGCTCACCGGCTTCCCTATCCACCAGATCAGTAGGGTTACTTGGATTTCTGTCATTTTGTACTCTTAAATACAAAGTTATTTTTTTATAAGAGATACAGTTATTATTTATATGTACTAAAGATGTTAACTTTA
>NJDC01002335.1:31603-53949 GCA_002245475.1 Calephelis virginiensis
AGGTTTTGTTGGGGGCTATTGAAAGTTCTATAAGTTTTATTGTTGTTAGTATCGACCAAGTCGAAGAATGAAAATTAAGGAATGAGACTAAACATTTTTAATACAACATACAATTCTCCGTGTAGGTCCGGGCTCCTTTGCAGATTAGACTATCTGCCTTCCTGCCAGGCATCTCGTAAAAGGCGAGCATAGGCGTACCGTCACTAGCACCGTGACATCTGATTAGATGATAGAGTTTCGCAGCGACTCACCCGGATTGGTACCACCGCCTTACCTATTCCTGCCGCCTTAACGTCATGACATGTTCCGGTTTGGAGGATAAGGTAGCCGTTAAACTTTCTTTAGTTCGAGGCCTAACATCCCGGCCTCAGGTTGGCAACGCACCATTGATGTCTCTAGGCGGCGTGAATTTCTTACCATCAGGAAATCTATATTCTTGTTTGCATACGAATATTATAAAAAAAATCAAGAGGCCAGGTAAAGCGTCCGCATTACTAAACCAAGCACTTAGCTCCCCGGTCACGCATTCACATTTATCGAGAGAACCCATCTCCGAGAAGATCTATTTAAAAAACTCGTTCCTAAATATGCTCTCGAGGCACGTAGTGCTGAAGGTATATTTTACGTTTTATATAATATTATGGACATTTAAATGTAAATTCTATTCGTAATCTCGTGGGTCGAGAGGTTAGCGTTAACGCATATTGCTAATGATAAAATCCACATAAAAATCGGTCTACCAAAAATTAGGATCCCTCAGACACACACACACAAACTTATAACACACCATTTTTTTGTCCCAGGTTAAATACGGCTTCATTAATCGAGGTGTTACTCCTTAGGTAGGTACCTACTTGTATACGCCTAACACCACCGATCGGATGTTCTTGGAAAAGTTATTTTTTTTTTATTGTTAACGAACCAACCTCGATTTCTTTTTATTGACCGCCTCGTTGGTCGAGTGACAAGCGTAAACGCCTAACTACACCGACTAACCGCGAGGCTTGGGTTCGATTCCCGACGGGGGTAGGCATTTGTGTGATGAACATTTAGATGTCTGCATTTCCGGGTCTGGGTGTTTATTAAATTTATTCTAATACCTATTTAAGTATTTTTGTGTATTAGTATCGTTGACTAACACCCATAACACTAGCATATAATTTGATTACTTTGGGGCTAGATTCAATTTGTGTAACTTGTCCAGGGATATTTAATATTATTAACCAACACACGGGTCTCTTGATGGCAAGAGATGCCATGGATGTTACAGTGCATCGCATTCCTGCGGTCGGTTTTTAGGCCTATTGTGCATTGTGAATAGGTAAAGTGGTTGAATTTCGACCAATGGGCGACCACTAGTGTAAATAAATATATCTTTGTGTATTACCGTTGAAGTATGTTATAAAAGATGGATCAGATATTTTATCTGTACCATAACCGTAACTGAGTTTAAACTTATTTAAAATTCCAGGGCTCCTCCACCAGAGTGGTCGGTGTAATAAACTTTGTGATCTGGATATTGAATATTTCAACAGGGTGAGGAGTTCGGACTGTCTCTGGGAGAAGCCAATATCAACATAGAAATTCGTTAGTCTTTTTAAGCAAACTAACCAATGTCACGACATTTTAATTTTTAACCGACTATGAAAAGGAGGATATTCTCAATTCGACTGTGTTTTCGTATGTTTGTTACCCGATTACTTGGGAAAATATAACAGACTATTAATAGTTAAATTTTTTTTTGAGGGTAGCTAAGTATTCCGAGATGGTCCCACATCAATTTTGTTAATATCCCACTATGTAGTACTTTTGAGTTATACATAATAATGCATAATGTTTTCCCCGTGCAGGTCCGGGCTACTTTGCAGAATAGACCATCTGACTTCTTGCCAGCTCGTAAAAGGCGAGTATAGGCTTACCGTCACTAGCACCGCGATATATGACTAGTTGGTAGAGTTTCGCAGCGATTCGCCCGGATTGGTACCTCAACCCTACCTATTCTTCCGCAACAATGTTAGTGCTTGCCGTTGAAAAAAGTTTAAAAATGACACCGAGGATTGTGCTGTCATCTGAAAAAAGTTTGAATTTAACTAAAAAAGACCTATTAACAAAATTAGCGCCCATTTTTTGTTTTTTTTTTTGTTACAAAAAATGTGATAAATGAAGAACCGCTCTACCGATCTCATGCAAACTTCACATAAATACTATTCCATGTACTAAATGTCCGAACAAAGTCTAAACATTTCGTTTGGATAGGTAGGTGAGCCCGTTATTCTCCCCCGAGGGCCCGAGCCTTGTCGTGGCGGGGGGGCTGAGTAGCTGGGGTCGAGCTGGGGCCCCGGCGAAACCAATACGGACCAGGGAGGGCGCTCCTCAGTACCCCTCTCTGTCCAAGAGGGGACACGAGGAGCGCACACAGGGTGGTGTGCCATTTGGCCCGCGTGGGATGGCGGCAGCACGGCCCGCGGAGAAGGGGGCGGGCTTTCCATCTAGCCCGCCCGGTCGAGATGGGGTTGCGGCAGGTACGGGGGTGCCTGTCGCCACTGGAACCCCCGAAGTGGTGTGCGCTGTGTCTCCGTGCACCACTTTAGACGACATGCGGCCCCCTGTTGAGAGGGGCTGCGCGACGGGGATCGCGAGATCCAGCGCCGCTGGGGCAGTGGAAGAGTGCCAAAGCGTCCCCAGAGCCCCTGTACCTGGTGAAGGTAAGGACACCGTGGGGTTTTAGTGAGTAGGAGTCTCACATAACCCGCCACTTCCCCCGAAAGTGGCGGGTATCCATGATGGATTTCCCCACGTAAGAAAAAAAGGTGAGCCCGTTCTTGAGTTATGAAATTACAACGAAAAGTGCCATCTATTTATATATATAATAATTTTAATAATCATATAGATAAACATGTTAATAATCTTTATTAAACTTACACACACGTTCATATCTTTACGTCAAGTCCCTTACAGGGTAGGCAGAGAGTATCAAGTGCCAAACCTTACAATCCTTTCTGACTTCCTCCACATTACATTTACATTTACTCGTTTCATACAAACAAGTTGGTTTTGAAGACTCTTGACACCAACAAAAGTAAAATACTGTGACGGACCTTTTAGAATCACGTAAGTCTAAAGTTGCCATTCGTCCCGTATATAGGACTGTCACAGTATTTGACCATCGAGTCCCGTATTATTGCATGTCCCGTATTTGTCCCTTATTTTCGAAAATTACAAAAAAGTATCGGTAGAGACTATTGAATCTATACCGATTTGTCATTATAATTTTTAAATAACATGGTCTACGATTACTTATAAAAAAAACACGATATCATCAAAAAAGTTAAATCAACATCAAAATACGACTGGGCAAAAGTTAATCTGTTAATTAATTATGATAAAATATTGTTGTAAGTACTAACTATAATTACTTAATTTGTCATAGGTAATTTCGAATAAAAATTTTGATTGATGTTTTTTTAATTGAAATGTCCCGTATTCGTCCTTGAACTTTATGGCAACTCTACGTAACTCTACCATCTCTATGCCACGAAAATAACGTCAATTCATTGATGCCTGCAGTTTTGCCCTCATGTTAAAGTTACTCAGCTTTCCCCCAGGAACTCGGAAAAATTAAGGACATAAAGTAAATAGCTTACTAATATGTCCTATTCCGATATCTGATCTATTTCTATGCTAAAATTCTATAAAATTCAGCAACTTGGCTCATTAGTACCCATTCTGTACTAATGAGCCTACCTACTAGTATTAATAGATTAAAACCTAACAGGTAACGTATAAATGTCAGTCAATAAAATGGTCCAAAAACCTTTTTCAACCTACAAAAGAACTACATTGTTGCACACTCCAAATACGAAACAAAAAACGCAGCCTCTTTTAAACATGTTTGGACACGACTCGACAAGTTGTGAGCAAATCGTATTATGTTGCATGGCTTTTGTATAGAAGTTTTCTATAAGAAGAAAGTTTTTTAATATTGCAGCAAACAAGCAGATAGATTTCCTGAGGGTGAGAAGTGGCGTTTACATATCCATAATGTCAATAGTGCTTTGCCAACTTGAGGCTGGTATCTACACTTGCTGAACTAGGTAAGTATCTATGTTTACTGGCTGACTTAAGCTATTATATTAAGCTATTATTAAGGCGGTGGTATAAAGCTAATCGAATCCCTTAAATACATTTAAGTTATTCAAGCTTATTCAACTATTGATATACCTATATGGTAGAGATCTGGTAGAGAACCAAATAAATAGCACCATCTTAATTTTTCTACCACTATCATGTCTGTTTTTCATTATTATGCTCAAGTTTTAATAACAGAAAACCCCTCGGACCTACTTTTTATTGGTCTGAGACAAACCCATATACCTAATAGGTTGAACTTTAGAGCCACAGGTTGACAATGAATTATGTATTAATATTTTTATCGTCTTCCGGCCGAACATCCATATATGAAAGTACGAGAAGAGAACAAGCGACAACTGGTATGAAAGAGTAAATAGAAAAAAAGACCCTGTGTTGGAAGAGAGGGGAGTAAGTTTAAAATAAAAAAGAAATAAAAAAATAATAAGAAAAATAACATCGGTATGTTAAAAAAAGTTAGCGAATAAAAGATTCTTTCTCATTTTCAGAGCAAAAATTTAGCGAGTTAGTTATTAATAACCAAAACCTCACTCTGAAACCGTTCAGCTTTGTACTCTGTCTCTACCTTGCGTACTAAAAGTTATAATGACTTTAGTCTGTGACATTATGGCGTAAAGCGAGTGCCATATTGAATTTAAGTGATGTTATAGGGCTCAGAATTTTTGTTCACAAAGTTTGTAAATGAGAATATATAAATATATTTACTTTCACACTATTTTATTATCAAATATATAATACAACAGTCGATTTTCTGTCTCGTGTACTCTACAGCAAATACTAACAATTAGCTTTCTCACATACACAGCTGACGCCGTGAACTATTAAGAAATATCTTTTAATCGATTCGATCGCTACATCTATTAAAAATATATATATAGCTAAGAAGTTAGGAAGTTAGAAAATAAATCTTCTTAATCGTTTCCATATTGGTTCCCAAAAATACATAGGTAATAAATAATTTAAAAAGCCTAAAACACAGGGCCTAAGGTTATAGCAAGCTTACCATTAGGAGTGCCGCCTGATTGTTTGACGTGATATGACGTTAAACGTATTTGTAATCACCTCTGTGGTTTAGCGGTATAGGTGTTGGACTTGACTCCATGAGGTCCCGAGTTCGATTCCCGGTGCGGGCAACAAAGAAGAAAATGTTTTTTTTTCTATTTTCTAATATAAAAATGTTGCTCGGGATTGGATATATATGCCCGGTTGGCGATAGGCTTGCACTTATCACATTGTGGAACTTAGTGTCTTCGGCTAGTCGTGGGTGCCCTGGTTGTGCCTCTGCCTGTCTCTGTTGTCTGTCCCTGTCCCTGGGATATGGGCGTGAAGATTTTTTTTTTGTAATCTATAAAATTTTTCAAAAATGTGATTTAGAATCTAACAGTATTCAGGTTACATATAACATAGTATGTACCTATAATGACTGGAAGCGTGCTGCTGTGCAGCATCTTGCCCTGGTAGAGATCCACCGCCTTACCCATTCTTGCCGACATAATGACTTGCTCATGTTCCAGTCTGGAGGATAAGGTAGCCGGTCGACTTGCAGAAATGGCTTTCTATGCCAGCCACAGGATAGCAAAGCATTTGTACCATCTATGACCTGACCTCTAATTTAAAGTTTTACTGTGATGCTGCAGTAAATAAGTAAGTGTTTTTTTTAATCACAAGGAATTCAGTTTCGCATGGTACGCCGAATGTTGTCACGCAACACGCAACAATCAACCACCGACCTCCGACCTCAAGAGCCGACCTTGGTCCGACGTGACTCGCCGTGTAAAGACAACGTTATAATTCAACTATATTCACATTATGTATAACAATACTTTTTCAAACATCTTTCACTTTCTTAGGGACACAACTTGCCCAGATAAACTTGTTAAAACAAATTTTCTGCCATCTCGCCTTCAACTTTATCAACAAATTTGGATAAATGGGTACTCTAGTAAACCTTGTTACCGTTTTTCGCACCGAAAAACAGCTCACCAAATGGCAAAAATGACTATAAATATAGTATCGTCTTCTCATTTCGGTGCTAAGAATAAAAAAGTTGGTAAACGTTGAGACTCTGGTTTTTAATAAAACAAATATGAAAGCGAGAATTTTTTCTAGTGCCTTTCATTTTCACAACAAAATAAGGTAGGAAAAAACTTCTTTCCAAACTGATATCTCAACGAATCTTGCACAGGAAAGTTCACTATTTTTGATAGGCCGAAGCCGTAATAACACTATATTATTATAAACAAAGTATTACATATCCAACGTATAATAAAGGCAGCTAACATGATGCGACATGCATCGAACATATCTACCGTCGACCTCCGACGTCAAGAAGCGACCTTGGCTCGACGTGACTCGCCGTGTAGAGACAGCGTTACCATTGAACGACATTCGCATTACCTATGTATAACAAAGCGTTTGAACACAGCAATTACTTTCTAAGTTAAACTGTTTACGAGCGTATAATACAGCAGCCTAATTCTATAACATAAGAATAAAAACAAGAAGACGGTTTGTTCATAGATAAAAGGTGCACGACACTTATCTAAAACATTAACGGTGCGTTGCCAACCTGAGGCTGACATGAAACCTCTTGCATTAGTTTTCTAGACTCGCTACTTAAAACAACGTATTATTCAACTTATTTTAATGTATAAAGGAAGCAATAACAATTATTGCAATTAATTATATGTAGGACAAAATGTTCATTGACCTTAAATAAAATAAGATCGTGTCAAAAATAGAGATGTACGATATTTATCGATACTTAACGAAATATTTTTTTCTTAATGAATACTAAATTCCTGAAGATATAAATTATATTGCTTATGGAAATTCCTAACAAACATGTCAATATTAATAAATATTACAATAAATATATCTAAAAGTTGTAAAAAAGAGAAATCAATTATACAATACATTATAAATGTGTCAAATAACATGTCACCTGTCAATTGTCACCATGAATGTCATATATAATCTGCATAAATGTGGTGTCTAATAACTTGTCAGGTATTTAAATGTGTTTTTATTGTAGGTGTTACTTATTTAATCTGCCTTTGAATAAAAACAGCTAACATTTGATTGACCACACCCTTCCGGGTAGGGTTGCTTATTCGGTAGTCAAATATCCGGACGATCAAGTTATTTTTAGGAGAAACAAAAATTCAATAATAATGCTTTGAGAATAAACTTAAAGATTCACATACATTTATTTTAAACTAACCGATCCGGCGCACTTCGTATCGCTTGACATAATGACATTGACATCGCATGACAGCTCTTTACAGTTTGTATGCATTAAAAAATTTGTTTTCCCATTTTACCCACAATATTCCCGGTTTTCTTTATATATGAACCGTTTTCTAGAAATAACTAACATAGCAAAATAGGTCAATGCGTTGACCAAAGACATAGATGACATGATGAGATGACCACGTCACATGGGGGTCTGGGGATTAATTTTTATCTAAATAAATTTTTTTTGACACTAGCATTAAATGTGACTTCTCTTTTTAAGTAAAAAATTGATTTTGGAGCAGCTTCTAAAAATATAAAAAACAAATCATTTTGTGACTGTTTCGTTTAAACTTCAGCTCTTAACCGCATCTGTAATCTATTTCACTACATAGTATAAAACAAAGTCACTTCCTCTGTCCCTATGTCCCTTTGTATGCTTGAATCTTTGAAACTATGCAACGGATTTTGATGCGGTTTTTTTTAATAGTTAAAGTGATTAAAAAGGAAGGTTTATATGTGTATTTCATAACCGTGCAAAGCCGGGGCGCGCCGCTAGTATCATATAAAAATCAATTGTTGTTCGTTAATATCGCTAAAACTCGAGAGCAGCTGGACCGATTTGGCTAATTTTGATTTTAAGTTATTTGTGAAAGTCCAGGGAAGGGTTAAAAGATAAAAAAAAGGAAAAAAATCGAGGAAAAAACCATTTTAAATTTTCTCACACAAACAGAACGAGTACAATGTACAAAGTACAAAATTCGCCGGGACAAAAAAAAGTATCTTAACGCCCATATCCCTGAAGAGGAAGGCATAGGCACAAACAGAGCACCCACGACTAGCTGAAGACACTAAGTTCCACAATGTGATAGGTGGCAAGCCTACCGCCAACCGGGCACATATCCAATCCCAAGCAACTTTTTTTAAATTTTTATTAGAAAATAGGAAAAACCAAATTTCATTTCATACCATTATCATATCATTTCAAACCTCACGCAGTCAACACCAACACCTGGACCACAGAGGCGATCATCGCCAGCTAGTTTATAATATTATACATTAATTGATTGTAAAAAGTAAAGTTAATAACTATCCACGAGAAGCGATTTGTCATTTTGTCGGGTATCTGGATATCTTGCAACCTTACTCTCTGATAAAATTTCTCATAAGGCAACCAGTGGCAATCGTTCATCCAGACCAGACCATTCAGATCTCTCTGGTGATACCAGACTCATAAAGGGTGGTAAAATAATAACCTTACTGTCTACCTACTCCTATTATACACCTTAATAAATAAAGGTCAATCAATCTCAGATAATATAGTGGAGAAGAATTGAAAATATTAGAATAATAAGCTAAAAAATGGCTATTCACTCTTTTCTGGAAGGCCAAATCTGTATTGTTTAGGAAGGTCACTAGCTACTAACGGACTAATATCTTGGCAGAAAGTTTCAATACTTTGCTGTTTAAAATAAAAGAAGAAGTAGTTCTTCCTGTTCTTGTGCACAGTAAGTATTGAATAGCGCAGCGATTCTAAAGTAGGTTACGCAGAAACTGAAAATTTCATGAAAACCTAATCAGGATTCCGCATAATCATTTGTTTCTACATCAATCAATCAATAATTGATGGTTAATTACATACAAACTGTTAGTAGCTATTAATGGCAAGCGATATGTAGTTCGCCTGGTCGGCTAGTTTTGGACAAAAAAAACTGTTCCTATTTAAATTACAACACCTGTGATTTACGGGTTTTACGGGCTCCTTTGCAGGATAGACCATCTGCTTCCTGCCAGGCAGCTCGTAAAAGGCGAGCACAGGCTTACCGTCACTAACACTGTGACATCTGACTAGGTGGTGGAGTTTCGCAGCAACTCACCCGGATTGGTACCACCGCCTTACCTATTCCTGCCGCCATAACGTCATGACGTGTTCCGGTTTGGAGGGTAAGGAAGCCGGTAAAGCTACTTTTGCTCGAGGCCTAACATCCGGACTTCAGGTTGGCAACGCACCGTTACCACCTTTGGTGTCTCTAGGCGGCGTGAATTTCTTACCATCAGGAAATCCGTCTGCTTGTTTGCCTTCCAGTATCATAAAAAATAAAAAAATAATAGGAATTTGGTGGTTATCAAAGCAGGATCAACGCAATATTTTTATAATAAGATAGCGGACAAACCGTGGACATATAGACGTATAGGTGCGTTGACGTCCTGCTGCCGGTACGCTAAGGCTAAGCATGAAGTGTACCGACTATTTTACCATTCAGACTGTATTTGTCTAAGTGAGTAGTGCATTTATTGATAGTAATAATAATAATAATTTTAGCTTTACATGTTAATATTATGATTCCGTTTTATTAATTTATGTTTATATTTTTAATATTTTTTTTTATATTAAATGTATATACGTAGAAAATAAGCGGCATTAAAAATAAATGATAATAATAATAATTCTTTATTGTACACAAATGAAATAACTCAAAAAATAGCAATTTTAGGAAAAAATGTACAATAGGCGAGCTTATATATACTATAGCTTATATATATAGCTAATTGATGTTTTAGTATTAGTTGTTTTAACATTAAATAAATAAAAAAACTGAGTTTGACAACACGGTGTTTGAAGTAGTAAAAGCGTTGGTGCCCTCACCGAGTAAGGTGCTGCATAGAACTCTACCACCAGTTTTGATGATAACAACCTTTTTAACCTACGCTCACCTTTTATAAGATGCCACGCAGGCAAGTGGTCTATTCTACGCAAAACAATAAAACGGAAGATGGATGATAATTTTAAGTACACTAGTAGTCGCCCATTGGTCAAAATTCGACCATAATAAATATTCATGATAAGTAATTCAATATAAATTATTGAAACACAATGCTCAAACTTATTAAGGTTTTATTATTTTCCTTTTGATAAGAACGCCATCTTCATTTATCAAGACCTACTACTTTGTTTCTAAATGAATATATTTTGTGCGCCATCTGTGATCTTTTATCGTTATCAATAATTTTGTTTTGTTTGTGTCAAATGTATGTTTGTTTTAGTGCACGTTATAAGCATTATTATTGAAAAATATTAGCGTAATGCGCTTCTCCTACACATAACCCACGTGTGCCAAATTTCATACTCCTCCGTCCGCGTAATTTTCGTAGAAAGGAGACCAAAGTTTTAGCTTCACATATTAATATTATGATTCCGTTTTATTAAATGTTTGGAAGCCTTTGAAATAGAAGATAAGAGAAACTATCGTAACCAAGTAATTCAAGCCAGGGCTCAGTTCCCTCCGTAATCCATCGGCGCTGTGTAATGTCTATTTGTGGGTTGTAGGCTGGACTTTGGTCCCAAGCCAATTGACCGTTAACCTTGTTAGTTAAGTTTGGATCTTGTGAGACATTTTGTTACAACATTTAAAAGATCCGACCATATGAATACAGTAGCTAACTAACGCTCACTTTATTTGCGTTTTAAAGTTTTTAGCTCTCGTTCCACTAAAGAAATAAACATTAACCCGCTTTAGCAAGTATCTTCGCGCCCATATCCCCGAAGGTGTAGGTAGAGGCACAACCAGGGCACTTACGACTAACCAAAGATCTAAGTCCTACAATATGATAAGTGGCAAGCCTATCGCCAACCGGGCACATATCCAATCCCGGGCAACGTTATTTTTTTTAGAAAATTGAAAATATACATTTTCTATTTTTTTTGTTGCTCGATCCCCGGATCGAACCCAGAACCCCAAGATGTCAAGTCCGACGTCGGACCGCTAGACCACAGAGGCGATTAGTTTTGATCAAGTTTTGATTCCAAATCTTCAACTACCTCGATACCGAAACCTCTGAAATGAGCCTATGAATAAAATTAGCGGATTAACCACGTTAAAGCGTAACGGAGAAAAGGCTTTTCATTCTTTTTTTTGAATAATGTGTTGCCAACCTCGTGGTTTTTACAACTTCACCGAGTTTTGAACCTTTTCAGTCTTCTGTTTGCACATTTATAGATCCCAGAAAAAAATAATTATCAATTTTATTAAAAGAGCTTCTCTACGTGTTTTTTTTAATTCTTGCCTTTCCCTTTGAATGTAATCTTTTCACACCCCGTGTTGGTCCGGGTTCCTTTGTAGAATAGACCATCTGCCTTTCTGTGCCAGGCAGCTCGTAAAAGGCGAGCATAGGCTTACCGTCACTAGCACCGTGACATCTGACTAGGTGGTAGAGTTTGGCAGCGACTCAACCGGATTGGTACCACCGCCTTACCTATTCCTGTCGCCATAACGTCATGACGTGTTCCGGTTCGGAGGGTAAGGTAGCCGGTAAACTTTCTTTTGCTCAAGGCCTAACATCCCGGCCTGTGGTTGGCAACACACCATTACCACCTTTGGTGTCTCTATGCGGCGAGAATTTCTTACCATCAGCAAATCCGTCTGCTTGTTTGCCTTCCAATGTCATAAAAAAAACACCACTGATTAACCAGCAAAACAATTTAGATTGTAAATTATACATTTCCTAATACTAGGTGATATATGTACGTATGTAGCAGAACAACGTTTGACATTGCCAATCAATTAGTCCTATTAATATTATAAATGCGAAAGTTTGTAAGTATGGATGTATGGATGTTTGTTACTCTTTCACGCTCGAATGGCTGAACGGATTTGTCTGAAATTTGGAAGACAGATAGATTGTGACCTGGATTAACATATAGGCTTTTTTTTAATCCCGATCGCACACCGGGTTTCTGTGAAAACGCGGGCGAAGCCGCAGGTAGCAGCTAGTTAAATATAGTTTTCAGTCATACACTAACCCTAGCTTTTATTTTTCCTAAAATAGGAGACATGTTTGTTGACCAACCATTCAAATAAGAAAAAAAATTGGTGCTTTTTTGTAGTACATGGATTCAAACAAAATTTAAGAGCAGGCAGATAGGTATTTTTTTCTGGATATATTTAAAAACATATACATGCTCTCCCATCCTAAGCATGCTTATATTATAGGACTTTACCAGTCAAATTTTTCCTAACTATTATTTACACACTTAATTACAGGTTATATTGAAGCATAATTGATCCAATAGTTTATTAACTTGTCATGAAAGCTGAATTTCAATTAGGCTTAATTACCGTGTAATTTAATATAATAATTTATCCTTTGTTTAGAAGCAATGTCTAAAACAGAATTTAATAAAGTGTATATTGAATATCTGCCGCCCGAAGGGATAAAGGATGGATGGGGCAGGCCAGGCTTTACTAACTCTAATTAAACTTACTTTGTTACAACATGAAATAAAGAAGACATAAAAATCTAGAACGGTATGATTAATATATTCACGCCAAGTGCGTCTCGAGATAAGCAGAGAACATAGTTCCAAATGTTACGATACTTGCAGACAGATTAGTATATTCAAGGAATAACATTATAATATTGTGTTGCAGGCATGTGTCGAGCCCGTCACTAATGGCCGCGTTTAGAGACGTCAATAAACATTTAGTCTATCATTATAACAAAATTTTGTAATGAAAATGTCGACTTAATGAATGATTAAAAGACAATTGACGTCTCTGAATGCGGCCGTAAATTCTATAATAATTTAAACAACAGAAGTCAGATAGGGTAGGCTCCCTACAAAAAATAGTCCGGTTTGGTGTCATCGATTTATTGTTTACTGCAACCAAACCGTCAATAGGTACATGGCAAAGTTGTTTCAGTGAGGTAAGGAAGCTAGTAAATGTATCTACTTACACAAGAAGCAACCTTTAGTTCTCATAAGCAACTGACAAAAATAAGAAAAGAATGACGTCGTAGTTCGCGATCAATCGTTTTTCCCGATCGATAGTTTTCAAACTGCCGTGATTAGCGATGACGTCTTTCATTATAATGGATGGACTACGCTTAGTATATTTTTAATCAACATCCATTCAATGTAACAAAAAAATATTTAGATAATGATTGAAACACCATCCAAGCCTTCCATTACAATAAATGTTACAAGAACAAAAAGTAGAACTTTCATCCAAAGCAATGGAAAGATGGCGATTGTTCTTTGAAAATATTATAGTAGTATACATTGCACTATGTTACTATCTTTTTCATCGAGACCGGGAGCATTTTCACTTTGCATAAGTAATGAACTCTGCACAAAAAGGATCAGTCAAGTAGTGAGAGATGACATTTGTCTAGAAACCACGCTTTATCATACCGAACTGGTTCGTAACCCTTCACATAGATTGCTAGTGGAATAGTGCTGGTTTGATATCGTTGTGCTATACAAACAGACTATGTGGTAGAGTCGTATTCGCCTGGATATAATATCGCATAGATGGTCGCCGCCCTGTCTATTTCCAAAAAAAAAAGGCAGTTTTGGCCATTACCTAGTACCTCATTGGAATAAAGGGTAACCATAAATCTCACTAATTCAAGAGGTCAAATATCTCACTTTCAGGCTGGCGAACCATAATCGTCGTTTTTTTTTTGTTGCAAATTTTGCTGGATACACTAAGACACAGACTGGAGTCAAGAATGTCTACCACGGTAATTCTTGTATGTATGGTTGGGATAGTGGAACCAATTATTGTGGTACTACTCTGTGGTAATCCACATAGTATCGGTAGTGATAGTCTTGTTGACAAACAAATCGACGGTCGCCTTTTACGAGTTGCTGGATAGGAAATTCTTCAAAAGGAGCCCGTAAAACTACCTATATGACGTACCTGTATTGGCCTATATTACTGTAGACCTTTATTAACGATATATTTAGGAATCGTAAACAAAATGTGAAATTTGATTTTCATAAATATAGGAAATCCTGTAAATGTCAGTGTATCTTTGCTTAATTCAGTGACATAATATTGAAAATGAAGTCAATTTATTATGGTTTTACAGAGTTATTTCTACGTTTTTATTGATTATTAATATACATTAGATATCGGTGATAGTGATGCGTACACTCAATACTTTCATATGCTCTAAGACCAGATGCCTTACGATAAAAGAGGGTTTAATTATGCCGGAAACAATAGTCCTTTGAACGGTCGTCTCGAGTTCAGAAGGACAATGGACCATCCTTGCTAAGCTTCCCTGAAAACAACTGATATTGTGATCTGCTACTCCTGCGAAATTTGTATGTCCATTCCAAATTCATGCAGAAGTTAGGAGTTTTGGCAAGGAAACCCAGTTAAAACCCTATTTCGAGTCCTGTATGACAATGTTGATGGTCAAGAAACAGTTTTTCTATTTTCACAGTAGGTATATGAAAGCTAACTGAGTTCCTGCTGTTTAACATGAGAAACAGAGTCTACTTCTTTGCCTTCTTAGTTCTGAGATTGATCGTCAATGTGGTTTAGCGTTTACTGTTGGATTTGACTTCCTGAGGTCCTGTGGTCAATTGCCAGTTCGGGCAACACAGAGAAAAGTGTCTAAAATTGAATTCTCCATCAATAACACACAAACACGCCACTCCACGTGTAGCATTTTATCGGCTGGATGTCAATTGTAGACAATATTTAGCTAAACAGAAGTCTCGAGTCTCAGAAAGTATATCGAACGGAAACTCAGTTTATAATTAATATTGGTTTGCCATTTGGACTGTCGATTCTATCCAAACTTAATAGTAATCGGATGGAAACAAAATTTTCTCCAAGATTTGCTTTGTTACAAGGCATGATTACAACCTTTAGACCCTATAATAGAATATACAAAAAAAAAACAAAGATCAGCAACATATTTTAACGACATTCATTAAACCATAGCCTGTCATTAGATATCACCAAATACTGACAGTTGGTGAGGCATGTTCTGAATAAATCAATATCACGCTGGTGGGTTTTTCCAACCACAACGCACGCATTCAAAAACTTCAATCCAAACCTATTGATACTATAAATATAATAGTTTCTTAATATTTGTTTTTACTACGTCAAAGTTTATCAGCTACTCTACCCTCTGAACAGTGACATGACAGCGCCACGGGAGATATGGCCACAGGAATAGTTAATGCACTGGATCTCAACCTGGGAAAGTTGGTTCACAGCGATTAACAGTGGTCGTTGTGGTCTTCTATTTAGCCTATGCTCTCCTCTTATGAGCTGCCAGATTAAGACGGTTGGTCTAATCTATAGAAGAGACTTCGGCCAACACGTATAAAACTTTGCTTAATTGTCTCGTATTGCTATAAAACCATCAATCTGCCCACTAGCCTGCACTCTGGTTTAATTGTGAAAGATCAGCGAATCAGCATAGGGTTTTACTGATGGTAAGAGTTAACAGTAGCCTACAGACACAATAGATGTTACAGGTGCGTCGCTGTCCTGAGACCGGGATATTTATCCTATTGTGCAAGTCTACCGACTTCCCTACCTTCTTAACCGGAACACGACAGGATCATTATGGCGACAGGTGTGAGAAAGGCGGTGCATCCCTTCCCGGGCAAGTTGCACTGCACTCTTCCACCAGGGGTCTTGTTTGTAATGACCAATTTATCAACCTGTTCTCTCTTCATACGAGCTGCCTGGCAGAGAGGCAGATGGTATTTTCTTCTTAGCGGACCCGGACTAACACGGGGAATACAAAAAAACATTCAAAAAGGAACAAAAAAAGAAAGCTGGTTTTCACAGTTAAGTAACAAATGGCACCGGAATCTGCTTTTTCGATATCTTAAATAATGTGTTTGCCTCAAGATTCAACTACTAGCTGATGCATGCGGCATCGCTCGCGTTTTTACAGGAACCCATCATGCGATCGGGATTATAAGTGAAATATATTTTAATCCAGGTCACAATCTATCTGTATTTCAAATTTCAGACAAATCCATTAATCCATTAAAGTGTAAACCATCATACATACTAAACAAACTTTCGCATTTATAATTTTAGTAGGATCCAGTACTTCACATGTTAACAATCGCGCTACTCACAACAATTACGTGTGATGTTATCTGCGTTTCGATAGAGCGCTTTCATGACTCACTTTTATGAATTTTCTAATTGCCTTTATATTTCCAACAATATTTTACGTGTGTTGATTAACCATTTAGAACCCATTTAAACATAGGTACAAAATGAAAACATATAAGAAAAACGTAACATAACGCGGAATTTAGAAGGCGTTTTTACTGAAATATAACCAAATCTACATCCAATCATAAAATACATGGCCTTTAGACACCAAAGGTGGTAATGGTGCGTTTCAACAGGGTGACAAGTTAAGAAAGCATAACTTCAAAGGCTTGCTCTAAACTAATTAATTAAAATCACAAAAATAACTGAATTTTTCCACTAAAGTAGTCAGACTTAATAAAGAAGTTGTGTAAAGACTTTTACCAAAGGTAGAATCTATCCTTTTCCAGTCGACATAACGTCAGTATTTGCCATTTTTGGATTCAAGTTTGAAGTGTAGAGTAGCTAATACAGTTACGTAAGACGTTCAGAATCTCAGCTTCAGGACGGCATTGCACCATACACATATTTGGTGGAAACTCGCATATTTAACTGTGTCAAAAAATCAACCTCCGACAAGTCATATTCATACGCCACAATAAACGAATTAGCCTCTCTTGATTTAAAATTATATATAATTAAAATAACATTATTTGAAGTATTTATTATTCGAAGTATTCTGATAATTTATGAACCTAAACACGCAATCCCACCATATCCCGGAAGTTAACACGGTATATATGTCACGATCCATTTTTATTTGCATACATTGTTCAATAAATTATGCGGAGTTATTCGGTAGAAAGGGTTGTTTTTCAGCCCACTGCAAAACATTAATGAATGAATGGAATTTTATTCAAAAAAGGGATGACACATATTTTAACGTCATTACATAAACGAACATTACGTGGCGTAACGAACGTTTCTACAAATTTTCTTCCTTTTTTTTTAAATGGAATTTCCTAGAATTCTTTACGACCTGTTCATACATTCAGCCGCTTACCTATGACTTTTTGATGATATTGGAAGGCCAACAAGCGGACGAATTTCATGATGGTAAGAAATTCACGCCGTCTAGAGACACCAAAGGTGGTAATGGTGCGTTGCCAACCCGAAGCCAAGATGTTAGACCTCGAGCAAAAGTAAGTTTACCGGCTACCTTGCCCTTCAAATCGGAACACGTCATGAGGTTATGGCGGCAGGAATAGGTAAGGCGGTGGTACCAATCCGGGTGAGTCGCTGCGAAACTCTACCATCTAGTCAGATGTCACGGTGTTAGTAACGGTAAGCCTGTGATCGCCTTTTACAAGCTGCCTGGCAGGAAGGCTACATACATTACAAAAAAAAAATTGTCCACCCGTGCGTAGCTGCTAGTGTATTATATACTTTTAAATCATATAATGTTTTAAACACCTTTTATTTCTTAAAAAATATCTCTTCACCGAAGAGATAGGCTTCTCACGAGGGCACATATAACTAGCCGAAGTCAATAAGTCCCACAATGTGATAGGTGGAAAGCCTATAGCCAAATTAGAAATTCTATTTTTGGTTTTATAAGAAAATTTGAATAACATACTTAGTTTTTGTTGCCCGACCCGGGATCGAAGCCGTGACCTTATGAAGTCAAATCCAAAACCGTAAAGCTGGACCACAGAAGCGACTTTATTTATACTAAAACTAGCTGACCCGGCATACGTTGTTTTGTTACTTTTTTAATGTGATTTTAGTAAAAAAAATTGGGGTGAGTCACCCTTGTCCCTTAGAGGAATGATGTTGGCCGATTCTCAGACTGCTCAAATCTGCTCACAAAATTTCACGAAAATCGGTCGAGCCGTTTGGGAGGATTTCAATCACGCACACCGTGACTCGAGAATTTTATATATTAGATATTATTGACACCGACTGGTCGACCAGAGACAAGATAAACAAACAATTTGTCTGTCCGTGTCGATGTCCAGACAGTTTATCTGCGCTACAATCTATGACACAATTAAACGGCCACTGACTGAAATGTGACAAACCATAAACATACAAAGAATGTCGCCATTGTTAATTAATTTTAATGTTACAATGAAATGTTACAAAACACAGACATTGATACAGTTTATATTGGATACAAACTAACGGATTTCCATATGATAAAAGTTGACGCTCGTCAGATTGACTTCTAATGGAGTCTCGATAAAAAGTATTTTCACGCCAACGACTAGACGAATACACTAAGCCAACCAGGCACATATCCTGTCCCAAACAACGTTATTTTTATTAGAAAATTGAATTTTTTTTTGTTGCACAACCCGGGGATCGACCCCTGACCTCAAGAAGTCAAATCCGACGCCAGACCTCACAGTCGATTTTTATTTGAAGAAATTCATTTGTAACTGAAAAAAAACATCAGGTCGTAAGATAAAGAAAATGGAAAAGAAGGTCTATGACAAAATTAGTGCAAACAGATTTGGAAGCAGGTCTCTTAACTAGATTTATTTATAGTAATAATGCAAATGTGGATGTAGGTACCGGAGGGACCTAGGTTGACATTGCCAAGATCTAATTGCTCGGGTATTACCCGAGGATAATGTCAAAAGTCTCCGAAACCGGCTTGTTTGTATGTTTGTTTGTAATTATGAAGGTAGGAAGTTTAACACTCGATCCTCTCCGCCTACTGCGTAAGAGACTTGGCGTGAAGATATGTGAAAAACGTCATTCACAAAAATGAATCAGCCACCGAGGACATTCGTCACAACGAGTTTATTAGGACAATGACCACGACCGTTTATTAATGAATATTAATAAAATACTTCCAAGTAATTATTCTTCAGAAAATCTAAAAACAGGTTAATTAATACTTGTTTGTCTTTAAAGTTTTCAAAACGCAAACGAGCAAACAGAATTTCTCATGGTATCAAATTCATGTCGAATATAGACAATAAGGACTTCTTTCCCCGTGTTGGTTCGAGATTCTTTGCAGAATAGACCATCTGCCTTCCTGCCACGCAGCTCGTAAAAGGCAAGCATAGGCTTACCGTCGCTGACTCCGTAACATCATAGCGCGAAAATTTATAAGATTAGCTGTTGCCTGCGGCGTTGCTCGCGTGGTTAATGGTCTTACAGGAACATTTTTTCGAGATAATAACTATCCTATATGTTAATACAAGTACCCCTATGTGTGTGCCAAATTTCATGATTTTTTTTTTTGTGAAGTAGTAACAAACAAACATACAAACTTTCGTATTTATAATATTAGTAGGACTAGCTGTTTGCTCGCAACTTGAGAGCGTAGAAAAATTACGATTTTTATACAACTTTACATCCCCTGCTACAGTCGTTTGAGGATTGACTGTCGAAAAACTATGTCTGAACTCGAATCTTTAGATGTATACGTATCGAGTTTTATAAAAATCGATTAAGTGTTTTAGCCGGGAAAGAACAACAAACAGACAGACTCGCATTTATAATATTATAAGTATGGATACAAGGAAAAAACCGGTATCCCGATATAAATGTATTGGATAAGTATTAGAAAAAAGTATCTTCATGCCCATATCCCCGACATGGTAGGCAGAGGCGTAACCAAGGCAACCACGGCCACCCGAATACAGTAGGTCCCTCAATGCAATAGTTGAATAGCCTATCGCCATTCGGACATTTAACCGATCCGGATCAAAGTTATTTTTATTGGAAGATTAAAAATACACATTTTCTATTTTGTGTTGTCCGACCAGGGGATCGAACCCGGGACCTCAAGAAGTCAAATCTCACCCCGGGCCACTAGACCAGAGAAGGGATATAAGGATAAGGATTCTCGCAGTAGGGCTACATAGCTTCGTCACGGGGACGAGGCCGGAACCAAGTACTCCTGATTCACAAATGGAAGGTGCAGTAAAACTTTAAAAACCGACTCCAATTATTTCATTAGGCATAACGTCGTAATTTCATAATTCTTTTTTCTAAAAATAGCAAACGATTCCGACATGGTACCACACATATTTTTCAAAATCCTAGTAATAGTTATAGGACTTATACTTAAAACTTCGTACATTTTTCGCTTATTTTGACGACTTTGTCATTAATCAGGGGCTGATTCCGTACCTCTTTAGTGACGATCACTTGGCAAAGTGTATATCAAATAGCTGTCAAATGACGTGTTTTACATTTGTTATCTCCTGTGACCAACAAAAGGCTTATTCAGTAGACCCGCAGATCGTCAACACAAGCAAAAAATGTATGCTCTATTATATATAACTCAAAAACCTCTAGCAGGATCATGATAATATTTATATGGGACCACCTGAGAATCACGACCTATCTTAAAATTGAAATTGCTTAACTATAAGACTAGTAATCAGGTAACATACATACAAAAAAGCATACAGTCGAATTGCGAACCTCCACCTTTTTGAAGTCGGTTAAAAATAGTCTGATTTCGACCACACACCAACCACCAGTTTTATCAAAAGAAGCAAAGCCCTCAGATTAAATGCTTAACTCAAATGCATATAGTTTTCGATAGCCTAATGACCTATCATCAAACTGTTAATACGGAACCATCAATTAAAAGGACCGGACGTCTGCCATTCGATCGCTAGTGTCAAAGTCCTATAGCTCTCTTCAATTAGGGTTGACACAATGAAGTTTTAATTTTTTTTCATTTCAAAAACCATCTTATTTACTTGAAAGACGAGGTGTTTTGATGATATGAAAGCAGTGTTTATGTCTATTTCTATGATTTGTAATTCACATGTAGTAGTTAGTAGTTCGTTTTTAAGTATGTTAACAAAAAATATTAAACAAATTAATATATCCTAGATTATAAAAATTAAATAAGAAATGAAAAAAACATGTAAAGTATGGAAGAGCGGAGCCTCCTAGTAAAGAAAATACACATACCGAAAATATACAGGCATAGTTGTTCTTAAACGAAGTGTTTCAACCATTGATACTATTTGTAAATTAATAATACGTAAATGATTTTTTTGTTTTTTTTTTTTTTGATTTCGACACATATCTAGGGATATCTATGAGAGATATCTAAAAGATGATAATTTCAAAATTTGCCCAATCATTGGTGCCTTATGCATTTATGCCTTGCCTACTTCTTATCTTAAGTTAAAGGTGTATTCCAAATTTTATTTAAAAATTACCACGAACCAGGTCCGAATTTGGGTAACATTCTTTTCTTAAATAGTAAGGTGTTTCACTAAAATCAGTCTAAGAAACTGACTGACTGACTGATAGGTTTTTCTAATCGTGAATCGTAAAACTAGGCATTTATTTTATTTATTTCGGTATTAATACATGTATTGCTGCATTCTAGAATATTTCAATAAAAAATGCGTAACACAAATTATATGAATTTGCTATGCTATTATAAATTTATCGTAAAAATTTTGTAGAAATATTTAAAAATGTATATGCAATTACAAGATGTTTCATACCGACTTGTAGGGTAAGAGTTAAGTTTTTCGTCACTTAGTTAGTCAGTTAGTCGATCAGGTAAACTTACTTCACTTTGCAGTTAATAATCTCATCCTCCTGGTAAAGGGGACTGGGCGTGAATATATGTATGTAAGGTGACCTGTACGTTTAAATGTGTCTCTGCATTCCGCATTTCAAGTGAATCAGTCACTTTATACGGAGGGTTGTTAAGTCTGTAATAAAAACTACAAAATTCAATTTGTGTAACTTGTCCAGGGTTATATATTTTTTTAATTTTTTTAATGTGACTTTTACTTTGCCTCTTTAGTGAATGGGATAAAAAGTACCCTATAACCTTCTTCGGAATATAAACTACTCACCAGTGCGATTGCACTATGATCAGTTCATTAGATTTGGCTTGAATCGCGATCATGGCACAGACAAACAGACTGACAGATAAAAATACTAAAAATGTGCCTACTCTTTTTTTCTTTAAATGTTTTAATATACAGAATTCGCCCTCTTATAGTTTTATTACCAGTATCGAGTATATCATTAAGATAGACAATACTATAAAATTTATCCTACTTACTAGCTATTGCCCGCGGCGTTACCGTTTTT
>NJDC01002336.1:0-12249 GCA_002245475.1 Calephelis virginiensis
GTAGGAATGGACGATCTGGGAAGCTCTCTTTCAGATACAAAAATAATTATTAAAATCGGATCCGAAATTATGAAGAAATTGGTTAACTAACATAAAAGATGTAAAATAAAGGCTTATTTTACATCTTTTATAATGGATTTCCGCAAAGTAACGCCTGATTCAATAAAATTAACTAACATACTTAAAAAAGTATAGGAGTCGAACATATAACCTTTTCCTTTTTTTAAAGTCGGTACAAAACCAGTTGGCCTATATTAAGCCCGGAACTAGCCCTGGTATATAAATATATTTACGTATCTTCTGCTTTTAAAAGTGTACTAATTTTATCTTATAATAAATGTTTTCTTTGTGATCACAATCTAAAAACAACAATGAATGGTTGTAATATGTAAAAACACGTAAACTGGTTAGTGGTATAGTGTCACACGTTTCCAGCAGTGATCCAGTACCGAACATCTGTGACCCAGTTCCGGGGCAGACGCCGGCGTCACGACCGTTTAGATAATACTTATTCAACTTTACAAGATTTCTATCGTATTGGATGGCACCGAAATCTTTTTTTTTATTTTTTGGTATGGGCGTTAGCGTCTGCCATTTGTTAAGTATAAGTTTTTTTTTGTTAGAGGTCAGGGAACAAGTAAGAGACACCCGTGGCCTGTAGATATTATCACAGTTGTAGATGCATCGCTGACTTTTGAACAAGGTGTACAGTTGTGCAAGTATACCGGCTACGATCCGGACCGGAACTATGGGAATTAATGTATTCGGCTAGTTGTATAAGTCCTAGTTGCACATTTGCCTATCTCTTTGGAGACATGGACAAGAAGATACTTTAAATACTGACATGTTCCCCATTAGCAAACTCATTTCACTAAACTTTATTTCTGCTTATGTGTATATTTTTTATTAAGTGTTCTAGCATCCTATTAATATTATAAATGCGAAAGTTTGTAAGTATGGATGTATGGATGTTTGTTACACTTTCACGCTCGAATGGCTGAACGGATTTGTCTGAAATTTGGAAGACAGATAGATTGTGACCTGGATTAACATATAGGCTATTTTTAATCCCGATCGCACACCGGGTTTCTGTGAAAACGCGGGCGAAGCCGCAGGTAGCAGCTAGTAATATAATAAATCTAATACGTAACCTAAAATAACAACGTAACAGTAAATAAATCAAAATATGTTTGTTTACATTTACATTAGCCCCTATACTAACAAAGCGCTAAAGCATTGAAGCAATCTAATCTATAGTTAAAAGCAGTAAAACTACAAAAATCGACTGGAAATAGGTACTTCGATAGATCCCACGTCGCGATTTGATAATTATTTTTTCGAAAATGCAAATGAATCCGTAATGGTCCCATCTAAATTTTATCAACATCCTACGTGTAGTCTATTCAAAATTAATATGGGACCAGATCGGACTCTTTAGATATATTTCTAAAAAATCATCAAAGTTGATTGGCTATTGGACGAATAATCGCGTAACAAAATACCTACAGTAAAAATTTAAAAAAGCATATAGGTAGTCGAATTAAAAACCTTTGGAGGCGGCTAATAAGCATCCAATACGACTTGACCGCTACAAATATTGTTTCTGCTACATATTATCGGAATTTTCTTAGAGAATGCTGTTTCGAAAAAAAAAATACAAATAAATGTAACTATCTCTAACATTCAAATATTTTCCGTTTGGAGTTTGAGTGGATTCGTTGAAAAATTTCCAAACGGGATTTTAAATATCGATTTTGGTGTCGCGTACGGTGTACCTACAAAGTAAACTTTTCAAATGACAAACGTTCCCGATAGTGATCGAATAACGAACATCTGTGACCCAGTTCCGGGCCGGCTTCACGATAGTTGTAGATAATACGAAATCGAGATTTTTACCGCCACGTTGGTCTACTACTTATTTTTCTATGTACCATACGAACAAGCAGACAAATCTCTTACTGTCCTAAAAAACGAATAAACGTACCCCAAAGTTTAACCTGATGCTACATAAATACATATCTTCACGCCAAGTCCCTTACGGGATAGGCAGAGAGTATCGAGTGCCAGACCACACGATTCTGACAAACCTGTCTTGCTTCCTTCACATTCATAACCCTTTTCATACAAACACGCCGGTTTCGGAGACTCTTGACACCACCCTCGGATAATATCCGATTGATCTGATCGTGAAATGTCAGCCTTGGTCTCCCCGGGTATGCTATATAGTCTTTATTACAACGTGACACAGGCTGTTATGTTACTCCTACTTTAGCATCTTCACGCCCATATCCCTCAAGGGGTAAGCAGAGGCACAACGAGGGCATCCATGACTAGCCGAAGATACTAAGTCCCACAATGTGATAGGCGGCAAGCCTATCGCCAACCGGGCTCATTTTACTCATTTTTCACTCCTACTTTAGTCCATGTTTATTAATAAGATCGTTAAAGGTTAATAATTGTCGGCTATGGACATTTTACTTTAGATGTTATCGGTGTTCCGCTATTTTACGGCCAACATCAGACTTTACATGTCCTACGTTATAGCTATCCTATCTTCTAACACGGAATATGACAACATTGAGTACTGCGTTAAGTCTTAGGAATAGGCAAGGTCGAAGCTGGTGCATGGCCTTCTACTACCAGGTAACCATTTTTAATAACGCTATATTTCCATGTCTAAAATAGGTTTCTAAATTCAAAAATGAGTTATTTTGCAGGTTTTTTGAACGACTCGTAACCTCTATGAGGTCACTCGTCACAGACAGATAACTCTAAAACATTTTGTGGAACAATAAGTAACGCCTGGTTACTTTTAGATTTAACCACGATTTTTTATACCAGTGATAATTAAGGTAAAATAAAGTAAAGCGTCTTTACGCCCAAATCCCCAAAGGGGTAGCCCACAGCTAGCCAAAGATACTTAATGCCATAATGAGATAGGTGGCAAATGGCAAACCTATCGCCAACTGGATACTTATCCAATTCTGGACAGCATTGTTTACAACAGAAAATGCAAAACGATAATTTTTAGTAGACCAACACAGGAACCGAACCCGGTACCTAGTGTGGTTAACGCCAACACCGGACCACTAGACCACAGAGGTGATAGAGGTAGTAATGCTGCGATGGTATGAATCTGAATTTGATTGTTGAGGGAGTGGACTGTGGAAATGCTCTCATGTCGCTACTAGCGTCATCTGCCTTGTACTATTCAGCTTTATAAAAATGAGACAAAACGGAAGAAGCCATTTGCATTTTTTGCAAAAAGGTTAATGCCCTGAATAAATAAGTTCTCACGATATAGTATGTGAAAAAATAATTTAATTATTATAATAATTGAATATAATACCAGGCTCTAAATAAATTTTACAAAGAATTTATACATAAAACATCTGTTTCGTGGAAATGTTTCGTGTTTACCTACTTTAGGTGGTGATTTAACTAGTCTATGTTTAGTTCACAATAGTAGAAGAGCTACTGAAGCATTTAATAAACTCGCTTCCCACAAAGCTAGGAATTTCGTAAATATTATTTTACTAACGGTCCATCTTGAAAGTATCGTTCTGGCAGGCATTATCCGGTTACAATATATCCATTTAAGATACTAAAATCATTCAACATCTAATTTAACTTACTCCAAAAAAGAAGGAGGTTCTCAATTGCACTGCATGTTTTTATTTCTGTTTTTTTTTGTTTTACGTATCAAACAGCCGGGTTTTTGGTCCGGGCTCCTTCGCAGAATAGACAATCTGCCTTCCTGCCAGGTAGCTCGTAAAAGGCGAACATAGGCTTAACGTCACTAACACCAGGACATCCTACATCCTAACACCGCCTTACCTATTCCTGCTGCCATAACGTTAGTGTTTGTCGTTGTCGTTTCGGAGGATAAGGTATCCAGTAAACTTACTTTTGCTTGAGGCCTAACATCCCGGTCTCAGGTTGGCAACGCAACTTTGATGTCTCTAGGCGGCGTGAATTTCTTACCAACAGGAAATCCGTCTGCTTGTTTGCCTTCCATTATTATAAAACAAAATAAAAACATACATTTAAAATTTGAGCCTCTTTTCACATCATAGAATTCTTTAGATAATTATCATGTACCCGCGAGATTCCTGCCAGGGCGACACTTTCATTATCGATTCATATGAAATTATTATTTAAAGAACCAGTTTCTTACAAAGCCAGGAATGTTGGAACTTGGCGAGAAATGGGTTAGTCAGACAGTTAGTTAGCTCTTAGTCTAACAGCTCAATCATAAATAGCTAACTTACTCTACCGGCTAATGGCGCTTCAACTAAATAATATTTGCAGTTTTTCAACGTAAATAACAGTTTGTTTTTATGTAATGGGGAGGCTAAAACTCTAATAGATTTCTTAGACCAAAGATGTTATTAGTGCATTGTAAACCTAATGCAGAAATCTTAATTTGAGCACATAATATGGTAAATTGTGTGCATACCTATTGTTAAAAAATATTATTTTTTTATTTCGTGCTTTTGTTGTCATTTATTTTTTTTAGATATTTTTTAATTAGACCGCGATGGAGCAAACGGTTTCCTTATTAATAAGAGATAATAATCTATATACACCATGCATGTGGAAGGTTATACTGTACCCAGGATGTAAGGCCTACCCTGTCCTGTGGATAAGATATGACGCTGTCATTATGGCATTAAGAATAGTTATGAAGGAGGATCAATATCTGGGTAACTTGCTGCACAGTACACTGCCACCAGCGTTCTTATTGGTAATGACCTATATTTTAATATGTGCTTGCCTCTTACAAGTTGCCTGGCTGAGAGGCAAATGGTCTATTCTACTCAGCGGACCCAGACCAATACGGGGAATAATAGAAATTGTCTTTTCTATTAGTATAGGTCCCTACCTATGACGTCATCATCCGGTTATTGGAGCACTTATTCCGATTTGTTTCTTTTATTAGTCTTGCCATTGGTGTTCATCTTTGTGTGGTCAAAAATTACAGATACTTACGCGGAGAAAACTCTTTCTTTATTAACCCAGATAAGCCTGAAACTAAAATTTTCTGAAAATTTTGAAAAAAGTTACATTATTTAGTTCATTAGATCTTATGCAACATAAAAAAAATTATGAAAAAAAAATTAAGTGTAAGGCTTTCAGGGAAACAGTCGTCCTATATGTAGGACAGTAGGATAATAAGAGGAAATAAAAGACCATTTATGACAAAACAGAATGTAATCAAAAAGTGTAGTTTATTAGATAACTATTGATTATATTACCCATTGTTATATGTAATTTACTAAATTAACACTATTTATGAATGATATGTTTCAAAACACTTGACACACACTCCAACATCACATTTCTTGCAACGTGTCAAACATTTTTTGTGACATTGACGACAGTGTGTTTGCTTCGGTTGAGGAATAACCAGATGATTCATTTGGTCTTTACGACTATCAGCATGTTCATGATGGCAGGGTTAGCTAGGCCCTCTTTTGGCATTTTTTCTGTTTGATTCAATCAAAACAATTGCTACCCTTCTGCGAAAGCCAAGATGATCCAGTTTTCCATGATTTATTTTATATAACTGCCATGCATTATGTTGGGCAAGATCAATCATGTGTGTGCGCAACGGCATGTACCGTTTCTTACCTCGTATACCAATTCGGTAATGTGAAATATTTTCATCAGACCGATCCACTCCTCCCATATATTTGTTATAGATGGACACCATATGTGGTTCTTCTATGACAATGTTTCTCTTTTCACTTTGTGAAAAGCGTTTGGCAGATTGTTTAGGATTTATTCCTACAGCAAAAGAAGCAATACTGAATATATTATTGTCATGCCATTTAGCAATAATGAACGTGTTGTCATGTGTCGTTCTGTAATCGACAGCACCACGTTCCTTTTTTTTCAGTAACTTCGATGTAATCAGAGGACTCCTAGATGTCCTGTTTTCTCGAACTGTCCCTGTGCAACGAAGCCCTTTCTTTGTTATCTCTTCCAGCAAGGCAAGCGTCCCAGTAAAAAAAAATATCAAAAACTACGTGGTAAGGAAGGTCAAAGCCACGTGAAATCAGCACATCGCAAAAAGTGAGAACAACGCTTGCACCCAGCCCCAATTCTTTATATATTGGATTGCACATAGTTGTAGCACCTTGGTATAGTTCCATCCATAAAACATACCCTAACCGTGTAGTACCAACCCAAGCTTTGAACCCGTACCTAATAGGTTTACCTTTTATGTGCTGTTTGCAGCCATGTCTACCATAGTAGGGGATCATGGCCTCATCTACACTGTAATGCTCTTCAAGAGGAGAAAACTCTAAGAACTTTTTATTTAGAAGTGTAACTAGGGGGCGTACTTTTGTGTATTTGTCTTGCAAATCCAGATTATCATTGACATGAAGGTGGTGAAAAATAAAATCAAATCTATCCCTAGTCATAGCCGAGCTGATCAATTCATTCTTTGTATCAGGGGAGTTTTCCCAATACATTCTTCTACGGGGGAGCCATGAATAACCACTAACCAACAATATGCCGATGAAACATTTCATATCTTCAGTGGTTATGTCTCCAGGCAAATTCTTTTTGACAGCATATTTATTGCTCTCTGACACCAACAACAAAATAACATCTTCATCTAAGAAGTTTTCAAACCACTCAATTGGGCGCTTATCTTAGCAAGCGCCTTGAACATCTGGCCAATTCACGGGATTTTTTGCCAAGTCTCGTTTTCTCCATGCGTAGTTACACCTACGTTTAGTTCGACCTGTAGAATCAGAAGGTTCTTCTTCTGTATCACTCACCATAATCTGCCCTTGAATCATTACTTCAGCCGGTTGAAGCAGAATGTTTCGTGGCAAATTATTCAAAGTTACATTATCTTCTTCACCCGAATCTTCGTCAGTGAGACAGTCAGGTTCAACAGGAGGAGGTAGAATACATATCAGTCGTTCTCTATAATCTTCTTCATTATCAGAAACATTTTCTAAAGCATCTAAAATTTCATGCGCAGCTAACGGTCTGTAAAGAAAAAGTTGTATTATTGTACTAAAGTCATGTATATTATCCTACTGTCCTATATATAGTACGCTAGTATTTGTAACAAGTTATACGTAATTTATTTATATTATTTTGCTAGAATATTTATTTAGTATAAAAGTTAAGGTTATCAACTAGATATTAACACAGAAAAAAACAACTCACGAGTAAAATATAACTTTTTATACATACCTGTCATTTGCCATGTCTGCAACGAACTTTTATTACACACTTATAACGTAAAATATAAGGTATAAACTGTTAAAATAACTGTCTTTTTATTTTTTCTAATAAAGCTGACACGTTTCTTACTGCAAATCATAAGACTAAATAATCTTAGATAAAGAGGGTATTCTGATATTTTTTTTTATTTCTACTGTCCTAAATATAGGACAGTAGGCTTATCTGGGTTAAAGTCTTACAAATGCAAATCATCTTTAACGTCATGGCTAAAAAATAAAATTATAATAGTATAGAATCTCTGTGCAAATAATTCTAGCCTAGATAAATAAACGCACTAACATACATACATCCATATTCTTAATAATGTATACATACTACTTACTAGCACACAGATACACACACACACACACACACACACACACTTTTTTTTATAAAAAAAAAGAAAGAGAAATAATAAGTAACATTATAAAATTTGTATTTAAATTAAATTTCACAGTGTACAACCAGCCTTAACGTTAATGTTTATATTCTAAATGGAAGAGCGGTGTCACCTAACACAAGTGCGCTTGCACTTAAAAGGAGACTCCGATCGCATTGTGTTAATGTACAAAAAAGAATCGAATAAACATTTTTTGATTTTTTTTTGATTTTTTTTTGATTTTTAATAATCAGAAGTCATGTGTCTAGAATTGTTGACATCCAACTTTCATTCCCTTTTGAAATGATTTTTAATAATAAAAAAAAATCTTTTTATAATCTTAAAACTTCACAAGCGACCTAATTCAGATTCAGATTGAATGCTGTAAAACGAACAAAAAATTTTAGAATACTCCTAAATCAAAACAAATACGATTGTTTTTTAACTACTGCAATTATTATTTAACAGTTTTATACTGATATTGTTATGTAATAGCTGGTTGTTAAGTTGTTGTATCGGTCCGCTTGTGATGTGATCAGGATCACCTACGGTCGACAATGACTACACAAGTGGTCCCTTTAAATTTTACAATATAAAAGTCATCGCATTTTCAATATTATTGTTTTTTTTTTCAATGTTATAATTTTCAATTCAAATCAAACTAGGACGCCGGGACCCCATTGTAAAAGTTGTGATATTATTATGGATGTGTGAGGTATAAAATAAGCCTTGGGCACATACAGTACACATTACATTCATAGTTTGAAACTTCAGTATCAGGAAAACTGCTTTTCCAGAAATCAATTTTTTAATTCGCAAGGGCAACTATTACAATTTTTAAATTTGAATGCTTAGATATCCCCCAGATGCCGCTGAACATCTCTTATTGGAAGTCACCTTAAATAACTCAAAAATATTGCTAGGAGCATTTAATAGTGCTTCTCCTATCATGGATTATTTCAACTCTTTTGAAATGTTGTTAGAGCAATTTTCTCCTCTATATAGACATACTATAATAATGGGAGATTTTAATACTTGTCTTATAAGGGGTGATCATCGTTCCAGACGGTTAAGATCTTTAATTGATTCCTGCAATCTTAAAATTTTAACATCCAGAGCTACTCACTTTCTTCCTGGTTTCACGCCTTCACTTCTAGATTTAACTATAGTCTCTTCTTCAGATTTTATTTTTAAATATGGTCATATTCCAGCTCCTGCTTTCTCGTATCACGATCTCCTTTTTTTGTTTTACTCTATTCGGCCTCCCAAAGTGAAACCCCAAACTATTCTTTTACGCGATTTCAGTGGAATGGATACTGGGCATCTTCAAGTTGAATCAAGTGAAATAGTTTGGACTCATGTCATCGGTGCAGAATGTGTTAATGATAAGCTGAGGTTGTTTAATTACGAATTAACACAGCTTTATGATAAGCATGCTCCCATAAAGCCCGTAAAGCTTAAACATCTTCCCACGTCATGGTTGACTGATGATCTAAAGCCCCTGATAAATAAATAAAAAAAAAACGAGCAAAAGCAAAGTTGCGTCTGGACCAGTATTTTGAAGCCGTTGAAAAGTATAGGTCTTTGCGTAATCGATGCAATACGCTATGTACAGATGCACAAAGACGTCGTATTCATAAATCGGTTAAGAACAATGACCCTAAAAGAATTTGGAAATTTCTTAGAGGTTTAGGATTGGGGAAAAACAAAAATCTCGAGCTTCTCAGTCAACACTTCTCTTCGTCTGCAGTAATTGATCCCCGCAATAAAGTTGATACTCTTTTCTATTTTTCATATATCCCTACACCTAATGTACAACCATTCAATTTTTGTCCAGTAACAGATATTGGTGTAAAAAAGACTGTTTTATCCATTTCTTCCATTGCCGTTGGTAGTGACTGCATTAGTCGTTGCATGTTAGTCCCCATTCTTGACCAAATACTCCCAATCTTAACCCACATTTTGAATCATTTTCTGTCATCTTCCACCTTTCCAGATATTTGGAAGAATGCGTATGTTATTCCTTTACCTAAAAACCTAATCCTGTTACCTTTGCCGATTATCGTCCTATCTCAATTTTACCATTTTTATCTAAAGTACTTGAAAAACTTGAATATTATCAATTGAATTCACATTTAAACACCCACAATTTGCTTAATCCTTTTCAATCTGGTTTCCGCCTCGGTCATGGCACGGCTACTGCTCTTACCAAAATATGTGATGATACTATTCGCTATGCTATGGACTATACACAGGTCAGAGTCCTAGCGTTACTTGACTTTAGTAATGCATTTAACTCTGTTGATTTTGAAATTCTCCTAGGTGTATTACGGTCTTTAAACATATCTCAAACAGTTATTGACTGCCTCTATAGTTACCTTCAAGGACGCCGGTAGCGTGTAAGTTCGGACAAAAAACAATCCTCCTGGTGTGCTATCACTGTAGGTGTGCCTCAAGGTGGTGTGCTTTCTCCTGTTTTGTTTGCTTTATTTATTAATTTTCTTAGTAACAGAATCAGGTCCTGTTACCACATGTATGCAGATGATCTAAAAATGTACACACGATCTTCCCTTGATAACTTACCTATGTCCATAAATGAAATCAACCAAGACTTAGCTAATATATCTGAGTGGGCTTCAAGTTTTGGTTTGCAATTGAATCCAAATAAATCTCAAGTTATGATTGTTGGTAGTTATTCACTAATCTCAAGAATTGTGTGGGCAAATATTCCGAGTGTTAAACTCAATGGAGTAAATATTTCTTTTTCTAAATCAGTTAAGAATTTGGGTGTCTGTATGGATGAAACCCTTTCATAGACCTCCCAAATTAATGAAGTGAGTCGCAAAGTTTTTGCTACTGTGAGCTCGTTAAGGAGGTTACATAATTTTTTACCTATTCCTTTATTTATTTCCTATCCACTAAAATTGCTTTATGTCAAACTTTTTTACTACCGTTAATTGATTATGCTGGTGTATGTTATCCTGTTTTGAATGATTGCCTGCTTAAAAAACTTGAGCGTCTTCAAAATTTCTGCTTAAGGTTCATTTTTGGTTTAAGAAAATTTGACCACGTCTCTGAATTTCGTTCAAGACCGAAGTGGCTACCCATTTGTCTGCGCAGGAATGTACATGTGCTTCGTCTGCTTTATTGTATTTTATTTAGTTCAGTGGTCCCCGTTTATCTCAAAGAAAGTTTTAATTTCCTTTGATCTCATAACCTAAATCTTCGTTCAGGGGATAATTTAACTTTATTAAAACCCCCCCATAAGACCAAGTTTTATGCTTCTTCTTTCGCTGTAGTTGCTGTAAAATTGTGGAACGACCTGCCTACCTATATTCGAAAGGCTGAGACTCTGTGGAGTTTCAAAAAACTTATTAAAATTATTACATGGATTTTATTTAATTTTTTTTTTCAATTTCTTTTACAGTATTCATTTGATACTGTCTTACTGCTGTTGTGTATTTCTTATATTTATTTCATTTATGGATATGTATTATTAGATGTGTTTAAATATTTGTGTATAAATATATGTATTTGTGTATGCATGTATGTTTGTATATTCTTATGTAATTATTTGTGTATTTATATATTATTAAATTTACTTTGTAATTAAAAATGTATTTTTATTCATACTCTGTTAGTTTTTCTGTATTGATTTATTTTATTACTTTTATTTTTGCTTAAATTATGTCTAATATTTATTTTTCTCTTTAGTTTTGTTACGTACAAAGTTATTGTGTTCTTGCTTTTAATTTTATTTTGTAATTATTCGATTTCCTGTCTTTCCTGGTTGTCTGGTAGATATTGCTTTGAGCAATAAGACCGCCATTTGTACATTCTTTGTAATATTTTTTTCTGTAATTTGTTTGTGTTTATATTGTAGAATAAATAATAAATATTAATACTGGTAACATTGCCTAACTTCTTCATATATCCTGATAATTGTATTAATTTATTTAGGTGACCTGGTATCCCTGCAAAACGTAATAAATTTAAAAGGTGAATCAGGTGATTTGAATGAATTTAAGAATAAAAATAAATAATATTTTGGAGAATGACTTCAACTACTCTTTACAAATCTTAACAGGTTCCCGCTAAGCCATTTTTAAACACGGGAAAACCTGTAATATTTTATACATAGTGATTAACAGATGGACAAAGAAGCAGGGTACAGTTAGTATACAAAAATATTTTTTTAGTTACCTGGCATTAATACCTAGTATAAAATATAATAATACCTAGTATAACATATTAATGACTCACGAATTTGGTAAACTATTAAGAAATTTAATAAAACATAAATAACAGTCGTGTTCCACGTGTTCACAATAATTAAAAAAGTATTAATTGTTCAATTTTACTACTCATGAAGTAAACAAAAATACAAGACGTATGAAAAAATGAAAGCTTTAATTTATTTTACTATTCTGGTTGTGTACATGGCATCAATTTTGGGATATTTTGTTCCGGAATCAGGTAAGTACAATCTTAGTGTTTCTTAATTTTCCATCAGCTTTGCATTTTTAAAAAACTTGGATTTTAGAAATTTGAAAATTTAAAAATTAAATACTATAGTATTTTATGACTAAGATTTTGATTTACATAAAATAAATGTGATG
>NJDC01002336.1:12586-39650 GCA_002245475.1 Calephelis virginiensis
AAAATTTGAAAATTTAAAAATTAAATACTATATATAGTATTTTATGACTAAGATTTTGATTTACATAAAATAAATGTGATGTGAATGTGATGTGTGTGCAATATGTGATGTGAATGTGTGTGTGTGTGTAATAATTGACAAGACAGATAGACAGACTGACAGTTCTTGCAACCCGTACATTTATAGTTAGATTTCAGAGGTGAGCACACACACACATAACTTCACACCAAGTACCTTGCGCGGTAAACAAAGAGAATCTAGTGCCAATATTACTTGCAGTACTCACAATACTTGCAGAACTTTCTAGCTTCTTCCACTTTCATTACCTTTTTAATACAAATACGCTGCTACGGAGACTCTTGACAGCACCCTCGGATAACACTCGAGCAACTTTATTGAGAAATGTCAACCAAAGTTTCCCCGGGTACCTACATCTATCCACACTAGCATTGTAAATTTGATTTTTCAATATTTCATTCAACCAGCGGAGCATGGCATTTTTTATTTTAACACCAACACTTTCTATCAATATCACTTTTTCTTGGATCTCACTGTTACAAATGTGGTCAGTGAGCGTTATACGACAGATTTTCCATAGCTCATTTGGTCCGCATTTATCTTACTCTCATGCTTTTTAGACATACCCTACTTTATTTTTCATACCACAACGTTGGAATAAGCATAAAACTATGCAAAGCGAGTCTGGCACCTCAACTCTACTCAAAACCCGACGTTGGAATAGCTTACCCAGCGCTTCATTCACACTATTCCCTAAATACACTTTCTTTTCTGCGTGTGCGTGGTATCTTCTATCAGTGCTATAAGCATAACCAATATATACAATTTCATTTACTTAGTCCAGCACTCAGCCATCAACTAAAACTCTTACATAAGTTCTGACTGCATCTCTGTCGAATACCATTACTTTGGCTAAATGTGAGCTTTCTTCTTTACAATCACCTTCCTAATAATAAATGTGATCAGTGCTTACAACTTAGATGATGTAGAGGCCAAAAATATAGCATCAACCGCATAAAGCAGCCAGCTTATCATTTGGTCTTACATATGCATCAAGCATACTTTGAAAGAATTTCTGTGATTGACATTCCTTAACACTTACATTTTGCAATTTCTAGGCTTGATGTTCAAAAGAAAAAAGATAACCAAATTTTGGGTTGTTAACTGAATGCTATTTATAACTTTATTACAAATTTTATTTTTCAATTTCAAATTTAATGCACAAAAATTGTGACTTTTAACTGATTTTTTTATCTCTTGTAAGACAACAAGAAAATTCAGTAATTATGAAATTAAAATTTTTTATTAACTCCCGACAAAAGTCCAGGTCCTCTGAGTAGAATAGACCATCTGCTTCTCGGCCAGGCAACTCGTAGTTGCTGATCACTGGTTAAACGAAGTGATGGGTAGCAACAGCTTTCGCAGAGAGGGATCCAGTACCTAATCTAATCATGATGCCAAAATGACTCTAACAATATCCGGTTTGGAAGGCAGACTTACATAATAGGTCTAATATTACGACCGCAATTCAGCTTTGCACCTATAACTTTTATGTTGTCTGTAGGCCACAATTATCTCTCACCTTAACAAGAGCCATGTGCTTGTTTGATCTTAAACTCGTCCATAAAAATCTGGATCCCCTTATTTTATAATCAAAAATACTCCCTAAAATAATTTTATAAATATGAAATCAAACTGTTGAATCAATTAAAAACGTTGATGGCATTTCTATAAAGTTCTTAAAACGATTACAAAACTGTGTGCTAATTTTTTTGATCAACATTTTTGATACATAACTAAGTAAAAATGTTATTTCCTGAGTTTCTGAAGGAGTCCATAGTTCTCATTCATAAAGCTGGTGTAAGGAACTGTATCATTAACTATCAATCGTTTGTTTGTTCGACGATAACGAGTAGTTTTGATCCGATGCTAAGAAATTTTGTTATGTGTAAATGATGATAACAAAAATTTTAAGTTCGAAGATGAGTAAAATCGAGGGAGGGATTCCCGTTAACATCCCATATGGGAGGTACAAATATAAATTTCGTTCAATTACTTTGTGTGTGGTCAAATGAAAGGGCCTGATTTAAGAATTTCAAAACTGTTAATTTTTTAATTTTCTGTTGAAAATAGTTTTTGAATAATAGGTAAAAAGTGATCTGTCGTACTGAATTTAATTCAAAATATGATAAAGACATCAGTAATTAATGACATTGTGTGGCAGAAGTGCTGACGACATCGTGACTATGTCGTACAGATGTGATGATGTCGTGAAAGCGTTTTGATGGGGTCGAAACGATGCTGTGACTATATCGTGACAATTTCATGTCAGTGTTGACGACGATATCGTGACTGTGTCGTGCGGGTGCTGATTTTAGTGACAATATCGTGATGGTGAAATTAAGTTGTTTTGCCGGTATCTTGACTAGTTATGATGAACTCTACGTAATATAATAAAGGCAAATAAAACTGCAAAGTACAAACACCGACCATCACCATCATTGGGTACAACGTGACTTGATTATTTTTTCCAAATTTTAGTTCTAAAATGGTTCCACACAAATTTTATTAACATCCTATTAATAGACAGACATGTACTAGTGAGATTGTGATAAAACTAATATGTATTTGGCCACCTCGGAATCATGACCTGTCATTCTACCAGTATACTTTGTTATATTGTTCTTTTACATATATTTCCTAATCAAATTATCATGATAAACACAATGAAAAGCCTGAAAGATATTGCAGAATATATTTACTGTATAATGCAAGTTCTGCCAGGCTTTGATAACATTTTTAGGGTTCCGTAGCCAAGGTAACAAAAGAATCTTTATCTGACTGTCCGTTCGTATTTCACAGCCGATTTATTCCGAATCTATAAGAGTTATGCTGTTGAAACTTGATATGTTTTATGTGAACTGCATTAAAATAAACACAAAAACAGAAAAATAACTATAAATTTTTGGACTTACCCATACTTGGAACTAAAACTTAATTTTTTTTTTCGTAAAATCCATAAGTGTGAGGTATCTGTTTATAGATCTTTTAAAATGATATTGAGGTTTCTAACACATTTTTTTTTAAATAAATAGTCTGAGAGACACTTCCAAAGTGGTAAAATGTGCAACTTTTGAACCCCCCGTGGGCGATTTCGATTCGCACTTTTTTAATAATTTTACACTGCATCAGGGATTAAAAATCTTCAGTAAATCCTGCTTATTGTGTAAGAGTTTGTTTATATTTGGAAGTTGTAATACGCAAACACTAGTCTTCAATACGAGACCTAGGTTGACATTCTACGATCAAATTGCTCGAGAAGATCCGATTCGATATCTGAGCGTGGTGTCAAATGTCTCCGTAAGCGGCGTGTTTGTGTGAAAAGGGGTAAAACAACAAAATAAAACGGTGACCATGCGAAATGGGGATTTATTTTAATACTTACATATATATAGATTACAAAGAAACATCCGACTGTCTGCATTAAACGCTTACCAGATTCAAATTTGTCTATTTGATCGTGATATAGACATTGATTTATCAGTCAATCGTAATATATAAATAGATAGCCTTACCATTTATAACATAAGTATGGTTGGAATTTATTACTCCAAAACCTGCTTAAAATAATTTGTGCATTCAAAAGTTTCTGTGTTCTTGATTTTAAGTAATTTTTTTCCATGGACTCATATTTTGGTTATCGGGATAAAAAAAAGCCTTTAACCTTCCGAAAAACATTGAATGAGTCATTGGGTATATTTATCGTGCATTGCCGTCGGAATACAGAGTGACGTACATGAAAAAAACAAAAAAAAGCTAAAAAGAAGTTAAAAAAGTGAAAAAAAAAACAGAAAAATGTTTGTTCGTGTGCACCTATTTTTATAACATAAAACATGTACAGAATTTACCCTTCTACAAATTGTTTATATGTATAGACTAATGTAACGTACTTTTTACAGACGCATTTGCAGACAGTAAGTAGGTATCATGATACTTGATTTTTATTGTGTCAAGTGTAGTGTTTATGTAATGATTTATACCATATTTTAATTAAGTATCCTCTTTTTTTTAAGTGAATTTGTCTCGAACATTTGTGAAATTATTTCCAAAATTATAAAATATATTATTTTTAGTAATTTATTTTTGACTACCTTCTACTCTGAAACAGAGTTTGAATACGAAAAATAGCTGCTTTCAGGCCATCTTTTATTAATGGAATATAGGTATAGTTGTCACATAAAACTAAAATAAAAAAAACATTTAATAACCCAAACCTACATGTAATGTAGCTAAGAACCTTCTCAGTCACATCAGCTTTTCAAAAAACCCGCATCTAAATCCGTTCATCCATTCAAAAGTTATGATTCTTCACTTTCTTAAATAAACATTTACATTTTGAGTTTTTACAAACACTAAATGTACTTAATGATTTTTTAATAACACTATCCCAAATATTTTTACAGGAAGATTTCGTGAAAGTGAGTACCCTTCCAATATTTGCAACAATGACGAACTATTACTCTAATCTCGCTTTCTACGTTTGAAGGCTTGAAATACCAGTATTTTCGGGAACCAGCCGAGTAATAAGAAAGGCGTACCTGTACTGCTAGTATTGGTACCAGACTTAGTACCGGTACTATTGGTTTAAGGATTTGATATCGGTACGGGTTTTATATAACCAGTACCAGGAATTAAATAACGTAACACTTTCTTTTTCTTCAGTCGATGATATATTTGTCTTATTGTCCAGATTAAAAAAACGATACATAAAAACGAAAATTTAAAATACTTCATTGAACTTTTTTAAATAAGTACTTATATTAGATACAGGCATTTATCGTTATCAGTACAGGTTTTTTTTGTGTATTAGTTTCGGGACGGTACTGATACATGGAGTTCAGATAATCACTTTGGAAGTGGTATTCAGGTATCGATAAGGCATGAACAGTTATGTGTCGGTATAGAATCTATACTTTTAGTATCGGTTATAAGCCTTATTTGAAGGTATTTCTGGATTTAAGGTATTTAAGTTTTAGCCCTGATGATGCTGTATAAGCGAAACCGGTAGGCTACTAATTACAAAGTAACAAATTATAAGTGATAAGTAAAACAGTACAAGTGTTTCTTTCTTTAAAAATATGAGTATTTCTGGAGCATAACTCTTACAAACTTTTAGAAACCAACTCTATTGCAAGCACTTCCATATGTTGTGCACATGCACATGTACAAGTAAAATAGTGACTTTTTCCTTTAAGCAGTCGACTCACACGTTTGTCCCTTTTTTTCTCTCAACATTCATAAGCTAAGGTTACAAAACTCTATTTATCAAAAATGTAATAGTGCTTGTAGGTATTTATTTGAACTTCAATAATACAAAGTTTAAAGAAAGACAGAACAAAAATACATAAAAAAAGTAAAAGTATCTTCACGCCCATATCCCCGAAGAGGTAGCCAGAGGTACAACCAGGTCACCCACGACTAGCCGAAGACACAAGTGATAGGTGGCAAGCCCATCGCCAACCGGGCACATATCCTATCCCGTGCAACATTTTTTATTAGACAATTAGAAAAACCCAATTTTCGTTTTGTTGTCCGATCCGGAATTTGAACCCAGGACCTCATGCACTCAAGTCCAACAACTGAACCGATAGACCACAGAGGCGATACATAAAATACATTCATAAATTTATGTCAGCACAGATAAATGGCAATGCTTCCGTTAGAGATGTTAGTCAACGATAATAATACATAAATATGTACTGGATTAAGTTTAATGATTACATGTATAGACTAACAAATATCTTAAATAATAATCCACCAATGCACTTCTTTAATTCCTTGAAAGATTGAACTAAAATCTTACAGATACAGATTGATACAGATATTCATAATAATAAAAATGATTATGATCAACTTCGTAAAAGAGGTAAACCAGCAGTTGAATGTTTTTATAAAAGTTAATGAAATTTAAAATTCACCTATCGAGATGAAATTTTGGACTCGCACAATATTTACCTGAGAGTAGCACAAAATCTACTTACTACTAAGTACCACTACTAAGTACGCAAATGAATTGTCTGTAAACAACTAGACAATTAGAAATAATCTCAACTTAACATTATTTTTTTACAGTACTACCACGACAGAATAACGGAACAACTGGTAAGATTTACTAATCAACTCCAGCCGTAGCTTCGTCCTCCAAATTAGATAGGCCGACTAAACGAAAATGAGACCTTAAATTTCAATTAACCCCCGACAAAACCTTTATGTAACGTAGCCATGAATCATATCGATTACGTCAGTTTTCAAATAAAAGTATCCGCATCAAAATCAGTCCAATTGTTTAAAACATTAACACAGACATACGTTCATACCTTTTTCGTCAGGGGTTTATAAAACCCCTCATTTAGCAACAGGGTTTAAAACAACGAAATTTGTTTTTTGAAATTTTTTGAAATTTGAAAAAAAAATTTTTGGGTGGTATACCACAGACAAACACGCGTACGCACACAAACAAGTCAAACTTACAACACATCTCTTCTACGATGCGCTTTACAAGAACTACAAATATTACAAAACAAGCACAATACCGTAACTTTAAACTACGATCCATCAGGCATCTCACATTAAATTCATCAGGTCCTTGTCATCAAGTCATCGTCATCAAATTATATGGACAGATGTAGTAAAGGCGAATCGAAAGAGTTGGGCTTGATGATTTTACCAATACGTATTTAAGGGTTACGTATCGTATCTTGGAACTCCATCATTGGACTAGCTCAGTTGTGGCTGCATTGGATAGTGTTTTGATTGTTAAGTTTCACATAAGTTCAAACGTGATTCAAATACCCATTATGTGACTGATAGCCATTCCGATACTTACAAATGACGACCTTCAACTTTTGAACAGATCTCCAAAAATGATAAATAAAAAAATAAAAATCTCAAGTTTGTATTTTAGATGAACTGTAAAGATTGCGAAATAGAACATAGCAACTTTTTGATCTCTGATCCGTTAGCCAACTCCCAGCTCAATCATCAGGTCCTTGTCATCAAGTCCTCGTCATCAGAAAATATGAACAGATCCAAAAAGATGTAAAATAAGCCTTTATTTTGCTAATTCCGCGTAAGCAGTGTAACCGTTGTGGCAAATAATCCTCCAAACGACACAGAATGTGACAAGCCTAACTGACGTTCCCACCACCCACCTCCGCGACCAGAACACGAATATAGGAAGAGCTCGGGAAACAATATAAATTGTCACGTTCTTTACATGTGACAACCCTACCTAAACAGATCCAGTTAAGGTTAATCGAATGAATCCAAAATCGATGGGTTTACCAGCAGCTGCATTCTAGGTTTACATTTCTTATCTTCGAGCTTCACCATCAGACCAGCTCCGTTGTACTAGCAGTCGTTAGTGTTAAGTCTGTTAGATTTAACAAATGATTAAAAGTTAAAAAAATACTCATTGTGCATCTAATATCCATTTCTATGCTTACGAAAAACTGCAAATGACATAATGATCATGAATACCTGGATAGTTTTAATAAACTATAGCTAAGAACCACCACCTTTCAATCGAAAAAACCGCAACAAAATCCGTCCATCCGCTAAAGAGCAATGATGCTCCAGACAGACAGACACACATATACATGTCAAACTTATAACTCCCCTCGTTTTGCGTCGGGATTTCATAAAGCCTAAACTAGTCCAGCTACCCCAGATAATACCTTGAAAAGTAGAGTATCATTACATAGTATTAAACAAAGCAGCTTCCTCTGGCCCTATGTCCTTTTGTATGCTTAAAAGGACTACGCAACGGATTTTGATGCGTTTTTTTTTTCATAGATAAAGTAATATTTTATACCCGTGCGAAGCAGGGGCGGGCTGCTAGTAAATAGATAATCAAATACCAAATCAATATCAATAATGTTTTTCTTATCCCTAAATAGACTAAGAAATTTATTTTACTCAAAAATAATATGACAAAATCACAATTATTGTTTAGTTACCCCAATCACAACATAAGTTATGCGTCAGAAGATAAGTTTGTTTTAGTATACATTTATCATTATTTTTTTTGCAGGCTCTCCACCTCCGTGTGTAGTTATTATTGATGGTAAATATATTTATTAAAAGCCGGTTAAGAACATAATATCAGTTACAAAGTCGTAACTTGGGTCATGCTAATGTTTGCTTAAATGTTATTAAAGTTGTACTTACTATAGCAATTTTAATATAGTTGACGTAACAAAGTAAGTATCTTCACGCCCATATCCCCGAAGAGGTAGGCAGAGGTACAACCAAGGCACCCACGACTAGCCGAAGACACTAAGTCCCACAATGTGATAGGTGGCAAGCCTATCGCCAACAGGGCACATTTCCAATCCCGACCAATATTTTTTTTTAATTAGAAATTTTGGAAAAATCCAATTTTCTTTATGTTGGCCGAACCGGGATTCGAACCCAGGACCTCATGCAGTCAAGTCCAACACCTGGACCGCTAGACCACAGAGGCGACGTAACAAAATTTTGCGAACGTGGATAGATAATTAACAAATGATTATATAATTAAGACCACCATGACGTAACATTTAAAATAATGAAATATAATATTTCCAGGCGTAACTATCCCTTGCTATAAAACGAATGGTAAGTTCTTGATAAGTTTTTGTTTTTTTTTACCAAAAGGAAATAAGATAGATTATTATGTTTTTGTTATCATGATAATCATGTAATCTGATAAAATGATAATTTAAAAAAAAAATTGATCAATAGATAAATATCGGAGGGCAAGTAACACAAATTAAATCGAACCTGGGCCTCGCTGTTGGTCAGTGGAGTTAGGCTTGGATGCTAAACTCTCGACCAAAGATGGTCCCCTTGTCTCCCACATCAATCTATTTTTACAGGTTCAATTACTAATAGTAATATTACGGATAGTTATTGTTTCTGAACTAACTGATCCGACAGACGTTGTCCTGTCCTAACTATGAATCTTGATTCTTTTCATTCATGGTCAATATAAAAAAGCAATATACCGACCGGATCGTTTCAAATGGTTTAAATTTACAATTGATATGCATATTTAAATAACACAAAAAATTACACACAACCATGTGTAAAATAGTACATCCTATTAATATTATAAATGCGAAAGTTTGTAAGTATGGATGTATGGATGTTTGTTACTCTTTCACGCTCGAATGGCTGAACGGATTTGTCTGAAATTTGGAAGACAGATAGATTGTGACGTGGATTAACATAAAGGCTATTTTTAATCCCGATCGCACACCGGGTTTCTGTGAAAACGCCGGCGAAGCCGCAGGTAGCAGCTAACATAATATAGTAAAAGACACATTAGCTTTGTTTATGCGAGAAAATAATTCATTTATTTTGTATTTATTACAAATTAAACAAATATTATGTAATTAATGTGTTTATTGTAATTATCTATGCATTTATGATAGATTATTAATACATTGTAATAGATTTATTGGGATTACGTTTTTTATAATTTCAATCTCATTCAACATTCAACAACTTGGTTTAAATATCTAAAACACTTACAGCCATAGGTTGAAATGTGTACATAACTCCTCATAACAGCCATTTAATATGATTACGATTAGGAAGTCTAAACCTGAACTCTTGATACAGTTGTTATAAAGAGATAAATCATGAATTAAAATTGATTAACGTTTCGTAAACTGGGTTAAACATGAATTTTTAATGGTTTAGTTTCAGCTCCAAATAATACTTTGAATACGACAAACGGTAAGTTTCATTTGTTTGTTGTGTCCGAAAATATAATCGTTTGATTAGTATCCGCTTCATAGCCTTAACTTTCTTTGCCGCCATGACATAATTTCTTGATTTTTCCCCGTGTTGGTCCGAACTCCTTTGTAGAATAGATCATCTGCCTTCCTGCCAGGCAGCTCGTAAAAGGCGAGCACTGGCTAACCGACACTAACACCGTGACATCTGACTAGGTAGTCGAGTTTCGCAGCGACTCAGCCGGATCGGTACCACCGCCTTACCTATTCCTACCGCCATAACGTCATGACGTGTTCCGGTTTTGAAGGGTAAGGTAGCCGGTAAACTTACTTTTGCTAGAGGCCTAACATCCCGGCCTCAGGTTGGCAACGCACCATTACCACCTTTGGTGTCTCTAGGTGGCGTGAATTTCTTTCCATTAGGAAATCCGTCTGCTTGTTTGCCTTCCTATAACATAAAAAAAACTTATGCTGTTGAAACTTGGAAAGCAGATGTATTATGTCAGCCGCATTTAGATTTTCATACAAGTATAGAAAAATAGTAATAAGTTTGGGGGGTTTCCCATACTCGGAATTAAAACTCGAAAATTTTGAAGTGAAAACTTCTTTAGCGGCGTTACGCACTTTTTTGGAATGGGTAAAAACTTCTATACTCGCATCAATACAAGACAAGTTACCTGATCGAAAATTCGTAAGACGGCGCAGTGTGTTTTTTTTTTAGTCTTATGTTTTAGAGGGGTTTTGGTCAAAGACATGTCAACCCCATCGTACCCGATCACACTTTTGTCCCTCATATTACAAAAAAAAATAATGTAAAAATTTAAAAAATAAATACTTAATGATAATTATACTATACCTAAATTTTGTCAACTAGCTAACCAATGTCGTTAGCTAGTTGACAATTTTTTTTGCCAATTCTGTGTTTGGACTTGACAAAATTTCCTGCACTAAACCTACACTGTTTTCGTTTAACTCAAATTCTTGCACCAGTAATGTTCTTTCATTTTTGTTCCGACCATATTCCATCAGCAAATGTTGCACATCTTCTATCTTATTACAAAGTTCACAATTAGGTGAATCTTTTTTTTTCATTAGGTATGCAAAATTTGCAGATGGATAATGTCCAGAACGTAGTCTTATTGCTAACTTAACATAATTTCTATGGAACGGCGCAGGGTGCTTGCGCAAACGTTCGTGTTGTCATATTTGTGTACGATAGCGCAATAAATGACTATTGTATTCTACCACATAAGTGATAGTACTTTCATACTGATAATTAAAGCAATTCGTGCAAAATATTCCCTAACCATTCCAAAATAACAAAAATGCACAACGTTAATATTCAAGTTTTAACTTCTGCCGGAACTCCCGTAGTGAAATCGTCATTTTTTTTGAGTGTGAGGTATCTATACTATACAGTTCGTTTGCCACATATTTCATTAAAAGTAGCATATAGTTTGCTTATCTAAGTAGTAGAGTAGTTTATCCAATGATATTTAGTTGTCTAATATAAAAAAATTTGACCAGCCGATATGAAATTAAGAATACAGGCATCTTTTTGCCCCGTGTAGTTCAGGATCTTATGTGTAAAACAGACTATTTGCCTTTTTGTCAGCTAGCTCATAAGACTTGAGTAAATGTTTAATTTATCACTACCCACAAGATCACTGGCTAAGTGCCGTTTGGCAACTCATAAAGCAATGACCCTACCTTACCTATTTCTGCCGCCACAATATCAGGACTATAATGTGATCGAGAGGGTAGGATAGCTGATGGACTAGGACAATTGACCTAACATCCCGGCCACAGGACAGCGACGCACCTACATCTATGGTGCAATGGTGTGTATAGACCAAAGTTTTTTCTTAGTATCAGGAGCGCTGAGTGCTCATATTTTACGGCCTTAAACTTTAAAAAAGTATATGCTGACTAGAGCCCGGTTCCTATAATCAACGAACCGTAATCCTTAGTATAACCATTGCTAATAATTATATAGAATGCTTTGAGTTATCAATAGACAACGAACGATTTAAGTTAGATTTTTTTTTATTTATACGATAAACTACCGCTCGTTTTCAAAAACGACTAGTTGGATATAGGAACCGGGTATAAAATTACGCAAAGAGAGGGCGAAAATTGTTTCTAGTCTGTCAATTTTGATAATAACCGATTTCTATTACTGGTCCTGGTATGGCCCTTTGGCCATATAGGCTAATTAATATTTCGATATCTTTTTAGATTTCAGAGATAAATTAAACAGCTTTAATACGCAAATAAAATCGCGCGTAACTAGGTATGTACTCTTATTTATTTGCAGATCTCCCTGGACAGTATAATGCAACAGCTGGTAAGTTGTGTATCTAAAAAAGTTATAAATATCTGATTCCGTAAAAAATATGCCATATAATTTACCCAGTTTGTCGCTCTATAATATTTTCCTACAACTCCCTACAAAAGTACCGTTAATTTCAAATCAGCTTTTCCTCAATTTGACCTAGTCCAAAAGGCATCTATTAAGTTGCCCCATGTTATACTATATGGGGCAACTGCAGCCAGAAAAGTTCGAAAGGGAAATTTTTAAATAGATGAATAAAATTGTCATTATAAATTAAACCACAAATCATATCATCACAAATTATACCAATAATAAAGAAATATATTTTGCTATACAATTTACATACTGTTTATTTTCAGGCTCAGCGTCTACGTGTGTAGTTGTTGTCAATGGTAATTATGATTTAAAACAATATTTCAAAAACTCATCTTATGTAATGCTTACTATCTATACATAGTTGTGTTTATCTTGCTTTATATATTTATTTTTTGAAACTTATGAATAAAATTCTTTGTATTTTTTATTTATTATAAAATTCATCAGCTTACGAATATAATTAAACCGTTTTATTTGATAATTAGTATGTCTAAAATCATTTCACTGGATTAGTTTAACTATAAATATATTTTTTATTTGCAGGCTTAACTTTTCCTTGCTATAAAACTGACAGTAAGTTCTTATTGAGTACCTTTTTACGTACAGCAGAATACGTATAGTAAATATTCAGATCCGGTGGTAGTTTATAAAAATGTCGACCTTATAAAATATATAAAAATGTCAACCACTTGTATGGTTCAAGTGAATAAAGATTTTTTGATTCTGATTCTAATATTGTCAAACTTGTGTTTCCTACATTTTGTTTCAAACTATCGGGAAAATATTGTGTAACGATTTGATAAAAAGCTAATGAAAGTATCATTTCAGACCAAAAGAACCAAAATAATGGAACAGCCAAAGGTAAGTGAAAAATATTAAGACTTGTGTTAGATTATCGTTCAAAAGTTCGCTTAGTTATATTTTTAATACAAATTTGGTTTAACCCAGATTTTTTAATCAGGTTGAGTCGCTACTCTTAACAACAAACCGGATAGTAACTTATTACAATAAACATTTGGGTGATTTTTAATAATAGACTTCTTTTTTATTTTAAAGAGCTTTGTCACTGCGCGACCATGTCGAACTTATACGTCGTCCACTATATCCACTATTACCTAGTTCTAATTTTTAATCCTAGTATAACTAGTTTGTATAGTCTTCCAGCAGAATCCGATGTCGGATCCGATAAAATACTAATACAACTACCGACAGCCCAAAAACTATTGTGTAGGTCCTTTACCTAGGACTTTCCTTTAATCTTTGTTCCGAATAAATTCCATGAATGTGTATACATCTATTTTTCCACACTTTTTGCAATTAGGAGATAGCGTTTTACCCCTTTGAAGTATAACACATATTTAAGGCACAGATATTGATCCAAAGGTAATTCAATTGTTCCGCTTGAATTGTACTTTACCAGATACCTTTAAATTTTTAACTTTCATCGAAATATTCGCTCCACATGCTACAACAGTGTTTTTTAACAATTGGTAAAATTTCCATAAAGTAGAAGGAAACAGCTATATCTACTTCATCAGAAGATGCAACCTTAGCTAAAAAATCCGCTTTTTCGTTTCCTATAATAAACGTGTGATGGTATCCACTGGAAAATCACCTCTTTTTTGCTAGACTGCAATTTACTTATTTGTTCTATGTACACTACAGGAAAGCCTCTTGTTGAAGAGGTGCACCGAGCCAAATGATAGAGGGCGCTCCTAGAGTCAGTAAAAATGACAAATTTATTAAAATCGATCGATTGTAGATATTCTAATGCTTCATTAATAGGAACTAATTCAACATACATTATTAACATTTCCCAATTTATTTTAAATTTCATAAATTGGTCATTTTCTGAATCATAAAAGGCCGCTACTTTTAAATAACTCTCATCCTTAAAGCCGCCAGTATTTATACTATAAATTTATGTACAAATTGATTTTACAACTATCTCCGTAGATAAAGCTGGCATAGTCCACGTGACTTCTGATAATTGTAACCTATAATAGCCATAAATGTTTAGGATTAGAACCAGTCGGTATCTTAAAGATAATTTTTATACATTATAATATATAATATTATAATTTTATTATTTGTTTCTAGAATATGTTTTTTCCATTGGAGTGATCGTTCTAACCACATTCCCAGATATTTTATATCCTCAATCACCTCCAGACGGTTATTACGACAAATAAATATAGAGGCTGTTTATTGGGTCCCTTTTTAAACACACATTACCCATATTGCTCAGAATCCGTGGTGGTCCGGGCTCCTTTGTAAAATAGAGCATCTGCCTTCCTTTCCAGGCAGCTCGTAAAAGGCAAGCATAGGCTCACCGTCACTAACACCGTGACATCTGACTAAGGGGTAGAGTTTAGCAGCGACTCACCCGGATTGGTACCACCGTCTTACCTATTCTTGCCGCCATAAGGTCATAACGTGTTCCGGTTCGGAGAATAAGGTAGCCGGTAAGCTTCCTTTTGCTCGAGGCCTAACATCCTGGCCTCAGGTTGGCAACGCACCATTACCACTTTTGGAGTTTCTAGGCGGCGTGAATTTCTTTCCATCAGGAAATCCGTCTGCTTGTTTGCCTTCCAATATCATAAAAAAAAAATCGACATACACTATCAATTGCAACCTGAAGGCGATCTTCTGGATTTTAATATTTTTATCTATCACATAAATTCCAGTCATCTGCAAATTGAGATACATAGATAAGGTTCTTTAAACTGAATTGCAGACATTTACGGTTGGTGCATTGAATAATTAAGGCGATACCGGATGTCCTTGAGCAAGACCAATGGAGGTTTTTCGTCTAAATTTTGTATGTTCGAGTCTAATGTATAGATATCGCTCTATTAAAAACGTCCTTAAAAATATCTGTAGATACTAGAACTAATCCCTAAGTTATCTAAAATTGTTACTAAATTTACATCTAACACACCCATGTTGTTATAAATGTTCTCTACATCTATAAAACAACTCAGTATTTTTTTTAATGATACATTTGATTCTAAGAACAACACTGCCTCATGATATCATGGTCAGGCTCCAGGCCCAAAATCTGTTTGCCGTCAATCACTTGGTTTTAAAAATGTAAAAAAGTAAATACTTTTTTTAAAAAAAAATACCTAAAAGTTACAAATATACTACTGGTTCAGTTTCAGGTCAAACTAAACCCGTTAATAGCACAGCCGGTAAGTTTCCTCACTATTGCTTATAACCAAGAAAATATTCAATTAGTACCTTCTTCATTACCTTACCTGCTACAGCTGCTGGCATAACGTCATTTCCCGGTATTTAATTTAGGTTTCGGTTGAGGGGTTAGAAATAGAAAGTAAAATTGATTGTGAAGTAGCTTCGAATCAGGAGAAGGACATAGGATACTTCTATCCTGTTCGATTGTGAGGAAACTGGGATAAACATTTTAATTTTTCTCACACAAACTAAACGGGTGAAACGAAGTTCGCCGGAACAGCTAGTTTAAAATAAATCTAAAGAAAAGCATTTTTTTAATTTATTTGACTTTAATTTTAAAACTAAAACTTTACATTTAAAAAAACAAGTCAGGCGACTAAAAATGGGCAGCACATATTTTTAACATTTTTGGATTTTATTTGTCTGTCTGTCAGTCAGTATCCCATCCGCGGTTCAAGCTAAATCTACTAAACCAACAGTAGTGAAATAAGACATGGTATTTTATGTTCCAAGGAAGGCTATTAAATAAAAGATTTTATTTTACTTGCAATGTATGTAGGTTAGTTCGGGTGGAATCTTTAAACTCAATTTTGAAGCAGGTATCTTCAACCGATCGAGCTAAAATGTTGTATGCATGTTTAGTTTGGATGACAATGCACGATAAAATACGTGACGTCATTCTAAATCCAATATGGCGGACTATCCAAAATGGCGGAACACTTATTTTTAATGCACTTCTACAATTTGGGTATCAGATGATAGCGCTCGTTGAGAGCAACTCGAAAACTAATGTGACGTCATTCTATATTCAATATGGCGGACTATTCAAAATGGCGGAATATTTATTTTTAATGCCCTTCTACAATTTGGGTATCAAATGAAAGAACTCGTTGAGAGCAACTCGAAAACGAATGTGACGTCATTCTAAATCCAATATGGCGGACCATCTAAGATGACGAAATAGTTATTTTGAATGCATTCCTACAATGTGGGTATCAACTATCAAAATTTGAAAGGGCTCGTTGAGAGAAACTCAAAACATAATGTGACATAATTCTAAATCAAATACGGCGGACCATCCAAAATGGCGGAATAGTTATTTTTAATGCACTTCTACAATATGGGTATTAAATGAAAGGACATGTTGAGAGCAACTTGAAAAATAATGTGACGTAATTCTAAACCCAATAAGGCGGACCATCCAATATTGCGGAATAATTATTCTTAATACACTTCTACAACATGAATATTCAATGAAAGGACTCGTTGAGAGCAACTCGCAAAAAATTGTGACTTCATTCTAAATCGAATATGGTGGATCACTTCAGTCAGCTATTTTAAAAAAATCCGCGTCCCAATTCCTCTATCCCTTCATAGGTTACGATACCGCAGATAAATACACACGGATACGTAAAACTCAAACTTAATTAACTTTTCTGTCTTTTCTTTCAAAACTTATTTTGCCAGTCATTTAGTATGCAGTCTTATTAACAAATCTTATGTGCGGCCTATTTTTTGTAAAAATCTGCACAATTTGTACTTCATAGCCGAGTAACAGGTTGGTCTTATACAGATACACATAAAATAAAATAAATAAATTACGACTAAGTTAAGTAGGTGAAAAGGGCAAGTAACTTTAATGGGAGTTTTAAAAATGGCTTTTAATATTAAAATCAAAAATAATGTATGTTCAGGTCTAATCGCTGCACCTTATGACTTGAATGGTACATTTTTAATTACGCCTTATTCTAATTTAAGGGAGTAAATGTTTGGGCCCGTGTTTATCCGGGCTCCTTTCAAGAATATACCATCAACGTCTTTGCCAGGTAGCTCGTAAAAGCCGAGCACAGGTTTACCGTAATCGACACCGTGCCATCTGACTAAGGGATAGAGTTTCGCAGGGATTCGCTCGGAATGGTACCACCGTCTTAAATTCTCTTGCTGCCATAACGTCAGCGTTTGCCATTGAATTGTTCCGTTTCTGAGAATAAGGTAACTGATAAATTTAATTTTGCTAGATGCTTAACATCCTGGTCTTAGGTTGGCAACGCACCATTACCACCTTTGGTGTCTCTAGGCGGCGTGAATTTCTTACCATTAGGAAATACGTCTACCTGTTTCTCTTCAGTTTCATCACAGCCATTGAATTGACTAACGGATAACCGTGTGTAAGACGGTGACTGACATTTATTTGCATAAATTTTGTAAAGCATTATTCAAACGTAATTCAATGATTGTAATAAAACTGACGGAAAGACCAATCGTGTAATGTCCCGGTAATATCCTAATGGAATATTTCTATAATTATTACTAGATTACATTTAATTAAAAAGAATATAACCCGACGGGAGCAGGCATTAGTATGATGAACATCTACCTCATTTACATTCGCGTATGAGTCGTCAGATAGGGCACGAGCCGAGGCATGGGGTGAGAACGTAAATAGACGCTCGCGGCTCAACTCGCAGCTACGCACATCGCCATTTAAAAACTAACATCAGAAAATCCGTTAAAAGTGAATATTTTTCACAGGCCCAGTAGCTCCTATCAGTAGTGATGTAGGTAAGTCCCTAAAAAAAATCCTATTATCGTAAGCCTTTGAAACAATTTACTGATTTATGCGAGTAAACTTAGTTCACGAATAGATTGTGAAGTGGCGAATGAGAGAAAATACAACAAAAACGCACATTCACACACATTTCACACTCACGCCGTTTTTTGATATAATACTTTAGACCAGGTTTAACCTCTGTAGTTTTCTTATTAATTTATGACTTTAGTAAATTTAAGTATCATCAATCTCATTATTGAACTTCATGTTTATTTAACCCATAACATGTACCATTTATTTAACCCACTAATCGCACAGTAGGGTTTACTTGACGCGCGCGATGTTTAAATGACTTTATTTCTTATACATTTTCTTTTTGCAACGTAGCCAAACTTATCAGTAGCTGACGCTAACGGTCGCCACTTTCCGCGGCATATCGTCCTTTAATTGTGATACTTCTACAGCAGTTAACAGACGTGAATAGACATAAAAAGGGTGAATATTACCCAACTGTACATTACATGTCTTAATTTTGTTTCCCGTGTTCGGACTCTATTTCTGATCTGGTCGCGGAGGTAGGAGGTGGAAACTTTAGGTAGGGTTGTCACACGTAAAGAACGTGTCAATTTATATTGTTTCCCGAGCTCTTCCTATATTCGTGTACTGGTCGCGGAGGTGGGTGGTGAGAACGTCAGTTAGGCTTGTCACATTCTGTGTCGTTTGGAGGATTATTTGCCACAACAGTTACACTGCTTACGCGGAATTAGCAAAATAAAGGCTTATTTTACATCTTAATTTCGCGCCATGCATGAAATTTATAAAAGTAATTTATACTAATATTTTTGGCGCCTTTGTAATAGAGTGACTGAAAATTAAACCCAGAAGACGAAAATACTTATCACGTGTTTACAGCCAAGAAACAGACTTCGATGGAGATGTATCTGAAAATAAAAGCGAATAATCATATCGATAAACGAATAGTACTTGTTGAGGCTGTAATAAATACGTCTGCATTGCTAAGATTACGTAGATATTAACTGTAATATCACTGACTTAAAAGACTTATATAACACTTTAGTGTCAGTTGTCCCGTAAATATAATAGATATGTTTGCTGTTAGTTAACATTTTAGAATAGATATTTTTGTTTTCTATCATATGATCTACCATCATTGGTCTAGTTGGTAATGACCAGTTTCTCCTTTATTCGCCTCTTTCGAGCTTCCAAGAAGGAATACATATAGTGTATTCTACACAGAGGATCTGGACCAATATGAAGAAAAAAAAGAAGTCTATTGCGAAAACATAATATTGTAAATTATTTATAAAAATATCATAGATAGTTTTGTATCAAGTGTTGTTACTCGCCTAAAATATCTTAAAGAATAGCCGTTTTATCAATTTATTTCAACATGTTACTAAGTTTGTTTTCAACATCGAAGTAATGGTGATTTTTCATACAGGTCCTTTAGACCCAACCTACTACTAACGTTGTTACGTAATATATTAAGTGTCTTGACGCCGCCGGGCTTAATATTTTTGGGGTTCTTGTATCGGAAAAAACAAATGAGATAAGTAAGGTACGTAAAATAATGCTAAATTATAAAATGTATTTATTAACAGGCCCTGTAGCTAATTGCAGTAGAACAGATGGTAAATTTACTTATGTTTATTTTGTTAATTTATTACGTAATTAATACAAAAACTGATACTGTATTACCTAACTTATTAGTTTTAAAAAAACTATCTTCACACCCGTATGCCTGAAAGGTAGGCCAAAACACTGACGATCAAGAGAAGATAGAAAGTCCAACAATATGATAAGTCGTTCCAACCTAAACAACCATTTTATTTTAGTTTTTTATTTCTACCTCTCTTATACAATGATGGTTACCCTAGAAATTGACATTTATATATTAGGTAAAACATCTCGTTTAGCTGTATAGTTGAACATTATTCAATGAAATGACTAGCTGTCGAACTGAACAGATATTTTGACTACTTTAATGCGACATATATTTATATATACATATATACCTACTTGTGGAAAAACAAATACAAATTCCCACTTAAGTAAACTATGGCCTTGCCTTCCAGCATCCTATACCTAAAAAGGATTGAATTGCAATGAGTCAAGGCAATAATATGACCATACCGTTTGATTTTTTCAGTATCTATAGAATAACACAATCCTCTATTTTCAACCACTTGCAAATCACTTTATGTTTCAGGCATATTTACATTTAATTTTATGATATTTCAATTGATACCTACTAAATTTCAGATTCAATTACTCAATATAGTGATGGACCCAGTAAGTTTGATATAACTCATATAGCATTACTGCAATTAAGGGGCCATGTATGCTAAAATACGTCAGCAATATACTGTTTTTTTCATACAAAGCAATTATGGATCTTGACGACAAAAATACACAAGATTAACATTAATATACTTTATAAGACTAGTGTTTCCAAAACACGATTCATTTCACTTTGCTCGATAGAAAAAAATCAAAAAGTTAACCCTTTTTTGAAAGCAAAACCCATCTGTCTACTTCAATTATGAAAATATCGACACCAGATTTAACATAAACATAGATAAGTATTATACCTAAACGGTAACTGTTTCAGTTTTTATATTTTTTATCAAATTACTTTTATAGTGTCAAAAATAGTGATTTGGCGCTTAGGACATTTACTTTAGAGCGCAATATTTCATAGTAATCATGGAACGGGGAAGTGCGCTGATTGGCTCTCCTGGCTGACTAAGTATGGGGCCTTAAATGCCTATGTACGTCATTTTTAGGCCTACAGAACATTGTTTTCTTATGTAGTTTCTTTACTTCTCGTTTATTCACTTGATATAAGTGATTGTACGTATGTAGAAGACCATTTAAGTGTGCTTAATATGGTTTTCTTCTGTTATGCAAATAAGTGCAAAGAAGCTTCTGTTCCTGATTGATAATAGCAAAATATGATTTAAGTTATAAATGTATGACTCGGTTAGTTAAGTCTATGTACAGATTAAAAAATCTGTTTGAATTACGGGCTGATATTGGGCAAAAGTAGGGCAGCAATAAATGTTTGAAAAACCCGTATTCACAAAAAAAACTATGTTATGTCAGTAACGCAACACTTTTTTGAAATAGGCTAATCTTTTTGATGATCCCTTTCTTCGATACTTAAAAAGTATCTTCACGCCTGCGTCGCTGAAAACGTGGCTGAACGCTAGCCCTTCGACTAACAAGACGGTCAATTGAGTATAAGTTTTCGAATTTGTTTGAATTTGTTTAAATACTGCATGTCAAACCCGCTGTAGTTATTTAATAAAATAGGGAGACCACTGGAGACGAACAGCAAAATATACATTCACAATGTTGCGTTGACGCCAACCTGAGACAAAAAAAAATCTTTATGAATTCATATGATACACGGCAAGAAATTACAAATTTTATTAAGGAAATGAACTCATATTAACTAAAATTAATTTATTTGAAATCTATCAACAGATATTACACAATTCAGCGATATTCAAGTCCGTAAGTTATTTGCCATGGTATTGATATTTAACACAAACCTTTACATAACGGCAATTTCAATTATTAAAAAAAAAGTATCTTCACGCCCATATCCCCGAAGAGGTAGGCAGAGGCACAACCAGGGCACCCACGACTAGCCGAAGATACTAAGTCCCCTACAATGTGATAGGTGGCAAGCCTATCGCCAACCGGGCACATATCCCATCCCGAGCAACATTTTTTTTATTAGAAAATTTGGAAAAACACAATTTTCTTTATGTTGCCCGACCCGGGATTCGAACCCGGGGACCTCATGCAGTCAAGTCCAACAACTGAACCGCTAGACCACAGAGGCGATTATTTTAAAATAAAATTAAGTAAACGTATATACAGGGAGATTATATCTATTAAACGATGCTTAATTACTTCTGTTGTAAGAGATATTTTGTTAATACTACAAAAGATGTTTAATTTAAATGTCTTTTTCTTATCCCAAAATATTTTTTTCTATCTATTAAACGATGCTTAATTACTTCTGTTGTAAGAGATATTTTGTTAATACTACAAAAGATGTTTATTTTAAATGTCTTTTTCTTATCACAAAATAATTTTTCCTATCTATTAAACGATGCTTAATTACTTCTGTTGTAAGAAATATTTTTTTAATACTACAAAAGATGTTTATTTTAAATGTCTTTTTCCTATCCCAAAATAATTTTTCCTATCTATTAAACGATGCTTAATTACTTCTGTTGTAAGAGATATTTTGTTTATACTACAAAAGATGTTTATTTTAAATGTCTCTATCTATTAAACGATGCTTAATTACTTCTGTTGTAAGAAATATTTTGTTAATACTACAAAAGATGTTCATTTTAAATGTCTTTTTCTTATTCCAAAATATTTTTTCCTATCTATTAAACGATGCTTAATTACTTCTGTTGTAAGAGATATTTTGTTAATACTACAAAAGATGTTTATTTTAAATGTCTTTTTCTTATTCCAAAATAATTTTTCCTATCTATTAAACGATGCTTAATTACTTCTGTTGTAAGAGATATTTTGTTAATACTACAAAAGATGTTTATTTTAAATGTCTTTTTCTTTCCCAAAATATCAGTCTTCACCAAAAGCGTTGTTAGTGAATAAGATGAATACCTAATCCTTTTTATCTTTGTTATTTAAAAAATCTGACGTCACGTCATGATAATTATTTCCTTCATCAAACATCACAAAAAGCAGTATACTTTGCCTTTTGTACGTCAGGGTGTGTTCTATACGTACTACTTTTGTTACTCTCTTTTACAAGCAAATAACTTATGTTATTAAATAAAAAGTAGTAGAAGTAGTAGATATTATTTCATTACACCATAGTTATGTGGTGAAATTGAAAGTGCACTCATTACGCACATTCTACTTCTCATACAAACAAACAAAATGCCTTGGGAAACAAATTGTTATTTTATTTAAGTGAAAACTACTTTAGCGGCGTTGCGCACTTTTTTGGAATGGGTGAAAACTTCTAAACTCGCGTCAGGACATGTGACCTTATTCGTAGACAATAATTCGTAAGACGGCGCAGGGCGCTTACGCAAATATTCGTGTTGTCATGTTTATGTACGATAGCGCAATAAATGAATATTGTATTCTACCACATAAATGATAGTACTTTCATACTGAAAATTAAAGCAAACTGTACAAAATTATTCCCTAATATTAAAAATGCACTACGTTAATATTCAAGTTTTCACTTCTGCCGGCACTGCTGGAGTGCAGACCGTCGTTTTTTTAATATTAAATATAATTTCAGTTTTTTTCTTACAGAACAATATGGCTCAGCTATTAGCGGTAATTACTTATAATTAATCATCTAGTATTTAAAAAGTTAGTGCCACTGTGTTAGTGAACTCACTTCTCCAAAAAAGCTCATGAAAGGATTTCATGTCTTTTTCGTTAAAATTTATCTGTCTTTCTTATCTATAATAAAGCTGTAAAAAAGTTAATTATGTATATCAAAGATATTTGAAAAAATAGATGCAGGTGACTAAAGTATCTAAAAGGTATCGACCATACCTGGGATGTATGGTCGATGCTAAAAGGCCAGTAGAGCACGTCTTTTTTATATTTTTTGTCTATCTGTCTGATCATGACCGCGATTCAAGCCAAACTTACTAAACCGAAGGTAACGAAATTTGGATAGTAAGACGTATTTTAAGTTCTGAGGAAGGTCATATTTTTAAAGAAAGAAACACTTGTACTGTTTTACTTATCACTTATAATTTATTACTTTGTATTACAAAGGCTACTAATTAACTGTATAAGCGAAACCGGTAGGCTACTAATTAAGTAGCTAACCGGTTTCGCTTATACAGCATCATCAGGGCTAAAACTTAAACCCGTTTAATTTAATTTAATTTAATTTATGATGCTGTATAAGCGAAACCGGTAGGCTACTAATTACAAAGTAATAAATTATAAGTGATAAGTAAAACAGTACAAGTGTTTCTTTCTTTAAAAATATGAATATTTGGAAGTTTTATAAAGCGCCGACGATGGAAAATATCAAATATTCTGAGGAAAGTCTTAACACACTTTTTATCCCGTTCAGGGTATCTATGGCAGATGGATAAAAATTGAAAATATAAATAAGGTTATATATATTTAGAAATTACAGACATAATAACACTCAGCAAAGACCAAGTAAGACCAAGAAACTTGAGATTTAGAATAAAGAAATATTTGAGTTTACAGGTCATTTTATGTAGCAATACATATATTCACGCTAAGTCACTGTTACATAACGGGCACAGATTATCGAGTGCCAAATGAACGAAGTTTGGCGGGTCCTAATCCTATCCTATTATTAATATTATAAATGCGAAAGTTTGTAAGTATGGATGTATGGATGTTTGTTACTCTTTCACGCTCGAATGGCTGAACGGATTTGTCTGAAATTTGGAAGACAGATAGCTTGTGACCTGGATTAACATATAGGCTATTTTTAATCCCGATCGCACACCGGGTTTCTGTGAAAACGCGGGCGAAGCCGCAGGTAGCAGCTAGCTTGTTATATATTGGAATAAGTACGAGAATGTTTTCAAATTAAGATTTAACATATAAACTCACCTTAACAAAATTTCAAAAGCGATTATTTCGTGACAACAAAATTTAAATCGGCTACTTTTTGTCCCGTTCTGTTATCGAGTCGAAATGTTGAAATATTTTTTTTTTATGATAATGGAAGGCAAACAAGCAGACGGATTTCCTGATGGTAAGAAATTCACGCCGCCTAGAGACATCGAAGGTGATAATTGTGCGTTGCCAAGCTGAGGCCGGGATGTTAGGCCTCGAAAAAAGTTAGTTTAGCGGCTACCTTACCCTCCGACCCGAACCACATCAAACACGTCACGGCAAGCATTCAACGTTATGGTGACAGGAATAGGTAAGGCGGTGGTATCAATCCGGGCGAATCGCTGCGAAACTCTACCACCTATTAGGATGTCACGGTGTTAGTGACGGTAAGCTTATGCTCGCCTTTTACAAGCTGCCTGGCAGGAAGGCAGATGGTATTTTCTGCAAAGAAGCCCGGAACAACACGAGGAAATCATCGAAATAGTCCTAAAATACATTGACTTGCAACATTTTATATTTTTAAACTGGTATTTTTATTTACAGATCAAGTTACGGAAATTCAAGATAGTAAGTATAAGTAGTAATAACGTGAACATTAAAAATAGTAAAAGTACGAGGGTGGATCCAAAAGTTTGTGGCCTAACCTACATGGAGCTATGACATCTTTTTAAAATCTACCGTCATTTGTTAGTATGTGTCATATTGATTTATTGTGCGCAGTTTCATTCCGATACTGCACAATATAAATTTTCTGTGATTATTTGTTTGAAGCAATCTGATGCAATTTTCAATAATGGAGAAAATTGAACACTGTGCAGTCATTAAGTACCTCGATAAAAAAGGCCTATCACCAAGAGACATCCATCAAGATATGGTGAGCACTTTGGGGGAGTCTGCTCCATCGTATTCCAGTGTCAAGAAGTGGGTAGCTGAGTTTAAGCGCGGTCGTGAGAGCATTAAAGATGATCCTAGAAGTTAATGCCTACATCCTCTACCACGAAAGAAAACATCGATAAAATTTGTGATCTCGTACTGGGTGACCGACGTTTGACCATTGGTAAGATAGCTGAGATAGCAAACATTAGTTATGGCCGAGTACAACACATAATAACGGAAGAGTTGGGGTTCCATAAGGTTTCTGCTCGCTGGGTCCCGAGGTTGCTTTCAGCTGAACAAAAACGAGTTCGATACACAATTTCGCGAGACTGTTTGGAACTTTTTGAGACTGATCCCGAGGACTTTTTGTCTAGATTTGTTACCATGGATAAAAGCTGGGTTCACCACCATACTCCTGAATCAAAGCAACAATCCAAACAGTGGAAAAGATCAGACTCTCCTACGCCGAAAAAGGCTAAGGTCCTTTTGTTGACTAACAAAGTCATGGCTTCTGTTTTTTGGGATGCAAAGGGCATTATTTTTGTAGATTATTTACCGAAAGGTCAAACTATATATTCTAGTTATTATTGTAACCTTTTACGAAGACTCCGGGAAGAAATAAAAGAAAAAATGCCGGGAATGTTGCGTAAGAAAATTTTCTTTCATCAAGACAATGCACGTGTTCACACTTAGGTTGAAACAATGTCTGTAATCCATGATTGTGGCTACGAATTGCTGCCCCACCCACCTTATTCGCCGGATTTAGCCCCCTCTGATTATCATTTATTTCCAAATTTAAAAAAAACATGGGTGGCTCGAAATTTTCGACCAAAGATGAGGTGATAGTCGCAGTAAACGACTATTTCGCCGACCTTCCGGAATCTTTTTTTTCGAGGGGATAAACAAGTTGCTGGTCAGGTGGAAGAAGTGTGTTGAGCTAGATGGAGACTATGTCGAAAAATAAAAATAAATTTAGACCCACTTTTCTTTCATTGTCTTGGTCGGGCTTAGAACTTTTGGATCCACCCTCGTAGATACTATAGAAATCATTCTAGCATTTATATTTTTGGTAACTGACAAAGTAATATGTATAACATAGCAAGATTTCATTAGCAAATTTTTTGGTCGAGATTCCAGTCTTACTGCATACCAAACAAAGAGATTTGGTTTTCCATCATTAGGACGACTAAAAACTAGAACTCTGACAAGAGAGGTCTTTCTAAGAGGGATAATTAAAATAATTAGAAAATAAAGCACAGGGTAAACGAGCTAGCTGCTGCCTAAGTACAGATTTTTCTTCGATCCCTTATCCACCTTCGATCAGTTGAGAAAAGTCGTGACTAACCCGTGTCTCACAAAGGTTTGATTTTTTTAGTACTAGTTTACTGTCGGTCAATTAATTAATTCTAGTCCAAGATAAATAAAACAACATTTTTGACATTTTGACCAAAAAGCACAGCACACGCTTAACTCCACCAGCCCACAGCGAGGCTCAGGTTCGATTTCCGACGGGGGCAGGCACCTTGTAATGATTATTTAGATGTCTGTATTTCCGAGTCT
>NJDC01002336.1:40223-53482 GCA_002245475.1 Calephelis virginiensis
ACATAAATCTGTCGTCAATAAATTGATTTTGGTAATCAATTTTATAAAGGGTATCAGATTAAGGGCGACGACTAATATTAGGTTCTTGAAAAATATATCCTTATAACAATGTTTTTATTTCCACGGTTATAAGCAGTTTACTTATAATTAGTACTTTTCAAGGCTAGTCCTACAACACGTATTAAATAAACCAAACACGACATTTTTGAGAATTTCAGTAGTTTCTATGAGCACTTTTTGCCTCCATCATTATCATCAGCTCAATTACATCACACCATTTCATTGTCATTAAACTTAAGCCAAATAAGCTCCATCTGTTGAGAATAGCTGTTTTCAATTGATTTGCAAAATTTTGGGTGTACCGACATCAACGGCACCGTAAAATTCAAGTGGACACTTTTTAATTTTTAACAGATTTTTCAAAATAACTTATTCGATTTGAAAACCAATTATTCATCTTTAAAATCGCCACTTCCACGGAACTGTCAATGTAAATGTCACAAAAGATTTGACAGTGTCGCTTTGCATATTACTTAATATCGATATTGATTCATTATATCTTTATAAATCTGACTGTCGCTTTTAATAAATAAATAAATATTTCCCGACATGTTACACGAATTGGATCTAACCTTAAAGTAAGCAAATTATATGATTGTGTCATGGGTGTAAGTCAACGATTTTAATACATAGAAATACTTTAATATATACCAGAATAAATGTAATAAACATCCAGACTCGGAAATGCAGACATCTGCACGTTTATCACATAAATACCTGCCCCCGTCGGGAATCGAACCCGAGCCTCGCGGTTGGTCAGTTTAATAAACGGAAAATGGAAAGCGGTTTTAATAAACGGAAAAAGCTCACGGAAATAATTATCAGAGTGGAGATATGACAACTAATGATGATGGTGGTATTCTACTACTGCAGTTAGTCATAACTAGGAGGTTGGATGCTGTGCCGTAGCACGCTTAGGTTGGTAATACCGCCTTACATATTCCAACCACTATGGCCTCAGGGAGGGACGGGAATACTTGGACTAAGATCCTTAGTATAAAATAGCGGCATTCTAGTACCCTTTTGGTGTCTCTACTATCAGAAGAACCTGCTGATTCGCTATCATACAACAGTTAATGTCAGAATATGTAGTTTTATAGATGGCTTGCGGATAAGGCAGAGAGTATCGAGTGCGAAGCATCAATTTCTACAGACCAGTCTAGCTTCTTACACATTCATTACTCTATTTTTTATATAAACACGATTCTGCACTTTTCCTACATTTAAACTATTAGTATGCTAAATTTCATACTTCTCCGTCCACGTAATTTTCGTGAAAAGGGGTCCAAATTTTTTTGCCTCACGCATTAACATTATGATAATACTCGTAAGATAGTAAAAATCGAGTAAGTACTCGAGAATTTACGAAAATTACGTGGATGGAGAAGTATGAAATTTAGCATACTTATAGTTTAAATGTAGGAAAAGTGCAGAATAGTGTTTATATAAAAAATAGAGTAATGAATGTGTAAGAAGCTAGACTGGTCTGTAGAAATTGATAATTCGCATTATTATACAGATACTAATATAATAATAATAATGTACAGACATAAAATAATTTTCATAAAACTGATAGGGAGCGATCAAATAAAAAAAAAGATATGAATGTTAGATAATTTATCACTTATAAAACAATGAAAATGTGCAATAAAAATAATTCATATTTTTTACATGGAATTAGTTCTGTGAACATTTTATTGAAACTTATGATGAATACACCCAGTCATAATCATACACGGCAGTGCACAATTACGACGAATTTATGAACAATACAAACTTACAAAATGTAAATGTAGTCGAATGAGGGTTTTGTAGGTGAATGAGACAACGGGAAGAAGGACATGGAATACATTTTATCCCTTACAACAGTGAGGAATTATGATATTTGAAGGAAAAACGACACATTAATTTTTCCCATACAAACTGAACGTGCAGAACGAAGTTACGGGAACAGCTAGTATAATATGTACATTTGACATCAAATAAGCTTTCTTATAACCGGAATTCACGCTGTTTATTTACAGTGTAGCCAGTAAGACAAAGACGTATTTCTTATCCACGGCATTAATTGTCCATCCATCTATTTTTTTTTCACTTGTCAGGCAGGCCCTGTCTCAGACCATAATATGTGCTAAGGTTTCGAGTATCGTTCATACCTACTCTCCACTGTCGTTATTTTACCAGGAATAGGTAAGGCGGTGGTACTAATTCGAATGAGTTTCTGCACAGAAAATACACATAGTAACGACTTAGTGCGTCTGCGCTGGTGAAGTAAACCTGTTATGGGATTACCAGCGGGCGATACGGTTGTCCGATCCCGACACCAAAATAATAGGTTTTTCGAGTGTTTGTATGTACGTGTGTGTGTGTGTGCATTCCTGTATGTATGTGTGTGCGTGTTTGTATGTGCCAGTCATATGAATGTGTGTACTTTTATGAATGTATGTAGGTATGCATTTATGAAATAAATCAATTTTATGTTTCGTTTTCAGTCAGACTTGGACCAAGAATATATTGATAATTCTGCTAATTTGGAGAAACTAGACTAAACTATACTAAAACACATATACACACACACTCACACACACAGAAGTACACGTATGCACACACATGTCAAACTTGACATTACTAAATGACGCCGTTTCTTCTGTGTTCTTGAATGCTCTAAATATTTCAGCTACTGAGGATTCAGGTTCTGTGGCGAATTTTTTAATTCCTTTCTTTACCATTAACGCTTAAAAAACCACAATGCTACTGACACACATACGCACAAAAAAAGTAAGTACGTATCTTACATGGCCAGAACACCCCGACTAGAACTTACAAAAAATCGTACAGACGCAAACGCAAAACGCAAACATTTTTAAGTCGGCTAAACATAAACTTGTTCATAAGCATAACGGTAAAAAAAACACGCCGTTATCGTCAAAAAAGTATTTATAATTGTATTTTAAATGAAAAAATATATCATGCTGCAAAGGCTTATATTGATTTATGTAAAAGGTACAATATGTTTTTGGATTTAAACGGATAAGGATTAACGCTCCATTGCGTAAAATCGCTTCGTAAATAAGTCAAAAAAAGGAAAAGTAAAGGATTAAAAGTGGTTATTGTGGGTGATTCCTTAGAGATAGACATATGCCATTACGGACTTTTTTGTAGATCTCTTTAAAGTGTACATTACTGTAGTACATTATTTTGACTTATTGTATGGGGTTTACCTAGCGTTTGCAATGTAAACGCCAAAAATGCGATTATTTACGATATCATATTAGAAATCTCAAAATTATCAGTGTTTCTCTACTATATCACACAGGACTGCACTACGGAATATCGAAGTTTGAAATATCGATGGACTGTATTTATAATGTTCATCAGTGCGATTTACGTTACTTCAACAGTTCGGTATGACGAAGTATTGTATTGAAAATGTTTTTGAAATCGACGTATGGGACTTCGAAAGATCGCTATGTCGAAATACTGAACTTCGAACGTTTTATTTCGATGTAGGTACACCGGGCAGAATTGTTTAGAACCAATTGTACAATTACACGCGGTAGCAAAAAGTACATTTTAAAAATAACTTGAAGTAATTTAACCTTAACTCGAATAGAATTAAGGTTAAAAAAATATTTTACAAGAAAAATTTGCTTTTTTAGCAAATTATATAGATGCTAGTGCGCCTTCATTGTTCATAGTTTCCTTCCTTTTGTTTTTATTATATAAAAGTAAATAGTAAGTATTTGGACGTGCACATTCTGGAAGAGTTAGGCAGAGGTACAACCGAAGTTACTCTGTACTTAGTCATATAATATGACTGGTGACTCATCTATTAAGAATTGGGAACTTATCTTATCCCGGGCAGCGTTGTGTTTAAGAGGAAATTGAACAAACGCATTCTGAGTTACACAGCACGAAAAAATATGCACTACACATCAATATATACAACAAATTACAAGAATTAGTAAAAGAAAAAAAAATGCGAGAAATAAGAATGCGAAATAAAACGAATAACGTCAAATGTTAAAAATTAATCAATAATTAGTTATAAGGCCCCATAACAAAAAAAAAGAAACTGTGAGGCTCAAGGAGAATTTGAGCGGTCTTGCATATACTTAGTCGGGTCATAATTTTTGCCACATTTATTCATCATCTTCATTGTCATCATCAGCCGGAGGAAGTCCACTGCTGGCATAGGCCTCTCTCTAAGAGCGCCACAAGTCACGGTCATCAGACGCTTATGTTCAGCGACTCCCCGCGACTTTGACCAGATCATCAGTCCAATGGGTGGGAGGTCGTCCAACACTACGTCCTCCGGTTTCTTCTCCGTTAGATAAATTCCTTCGTTAAATAATAATCACCTGTTTATTTTATGAATAACAATTTATTTTTTAAAATGAACTGAATAAAACAAGCCTTCTTATGTTAATAACGTTTACTCAAAATGAGCCCCGTGATTTTCAATACAAACGTTTAATCTGCGTGGCTAGTCATTTACAGCAGCATGCACGAGGTTCATGTCAATATCGGCGGCTGCTTTGAACAGGGATGCCTTGAGTGAGTCCAATTTGAGATGAGGTTTTGGGCAGGCCTTCTGCTCCAAGTGTTGGCATATTTTGTAATCCAACGGATTTAAGTCTGGACTGGAAGAAAGCCAGTTTCTGTGTCGGATGAATGCAATTTCATGTGTAGTTTTGTAGTTGTGTAGATTAAAACTGGCTATTTTGCGTGCTTTTCGCTGTGCAGGCTGGCGCAGAATCTTGTTGGAATGAAAAACAGGCCCCACAAGTATTTTTACACTGTGTTTGATACACAGTCGTATTCATTGAACGCCTTTCTCACAAAAGTGTATTTCAGTTACGTCCCAATATGAGACTTCTAACCAAACCATGACAGTACATCGACATTTCAAACTTCGATATTCCGTAGTGCAGTCATCACGCATGTGTTATTAATGAAATCCTTTCTCTTGAGTCTCTCTATCTTTTAAAAGAAACAGCACAGAAAACTTAAGCAAACATAGGGACAGAGAGATGGGAAGAAGTTACTTTGATTTATGCTATGTAGTGATGACAACTTAGTGACTAATTAAAAGATAATTTACGTCTTTGAGTACTAAGTAATCCTAAGCAACGATATTTTTATTGGGATTTTTTAAAATCATATTTCTGATTTATATCTTGACCGATACTAGCACAATGAATGAAAATCACCAGCTATAAATAAAATCACTAACTCGAGAGCGATAAGTGCCTAAATGAAACTACATACGTCAAAGTTCTATATTTAAATAATCCCTAACAGATCTTAAATATTATTCACAATAAATCTCACGATTCTTTTTTATTACAGAAGAAGTAATCATGTTGAAATTATGATTTTTCACTTCGGTAATATTTCACAATACCATTTCACTATAACCGATCAACAGTCCAAAAGCAAAAGCGATTTTCCCGCCCGATAGCCAGCACGTTTTGCGAAAAATGGCGGCAAAATAAAATTGGCGAATAACGATGATATCTTTCGATTTATGTATTAAAAACATATAAATGTATATATTTTTAGAATCCTTGAGAATTAAGCTACGTAATAACGTAAAAATGTGTATGTTTAACCTCAAAACCATTTGCAACAAACAAAATATGAAAAATCTTTCCGTTTTTTTTTCCAATTTTCCGAAGAAAAACAATTCTTATTAAAAACAAACGTGTTTTATTTACCTTCTGTATACTTTATTCGAAAGAACATGAAACGTTTAACAGAATGCAATTACAAAAACAACAATATCCATGCAAATATTTTACAACACAAGCTCTATAGAATTAAATTCTTGCATGTTCGAAAAAGTGTCACGTGCTATTCAATCTCTTATTATCTCTTATTATGGAGTATTTAGTGGAAGATACTCATAAAACTTATATATTTTATCTGTAGATATGTCATATAAACATATTACAAGTGTTATTTACAAGAATAATTTATTATATAATTAGAAATAGTTAGAATCGAGCGGGCCGTTACGTCACAAGTACATACATACATACATGACCGACTTAAATATCGCTATATTTATGTAAAACTAGTTAAATCATGTGTAGTGTTTTATAAAATTGTTTATCAGTTACCAAAATATAATTTTAACACTTAACTAACACATTTCCACGTCACTTTTTGTTTTCAAGTCACTAACCGACCACATACTCGAAAAAAGCGCAACGGATGAATAAATCATGCCAACTCAACTCGTTCCGAAATTTTTTTTACAATGTTGACGTACTTCAAACTTTTTAATACGACGGGTTGTTTATTCTGCTACAGACTAAAAAAATGTTTGGATACACGTAGTTTACTTGAACAAACTGGAATTAAGAATAGAGCGCGGCAGTCGAGGCCCAAATCGGGTCAGGACCATTGAACGGACTTTTTTTAAACACCCGATATGGGCTGCGGACCGTTGACTGAATAAGGTGTGAACTATTACTAATTCGATTTAGCTATTTTCCGCTTTCGGCTGATTTATATAACTGTTGAATTTAAAATCTCACTAAATCATTTTAGTGGTTTTCTTTTACCTAAAAGGTTGCGTATGCATTAAAACTTGAATAGAAAAGTCAATAAGTCATTTAAGTTTAATAAAATTCTTAATGTTTTTATACATGTAAAATAACTAACTAAGTTACTTATTTTTCTAGTTTTGTCAGTGGGGACAAAGAACAGAAATAGTTATTACGAGATCTTTGCTGAGTTGTGCAATCTGTGCTTGTAATTTGACAAACTCGGAGGAAATGCTAGTTTGCTCGGATGCGGAAATATGTAGCCGTCTAGTATTTTGCAACATCTTGTGTGCATTAGTAGCTAAGCTTTCCAGGTCTTTGACGTCTGTCACAGCAAGAAAAGCTCGCACTGATGCTAGTAGATGGTCAAAAAGTAAAGTAAGCATATGGAAATAGATGGTCTTGTCAATTAATAATATTTAAGGTGTCATCAGGATTATTTTCAGGCGAGGTCTCACTTGGATCGTAGCAATTGGGAAGGTCTTCTAGTTCGATTTCGCTTAATAATTTTTGCAGTTGTCGATTTTCAACTCTTTGTAAACCGCCAGTAGCCGTGTTTTCAAAGTGACGAATTTATCAGTTTCTGGTGGAGACAGCAGGCCGTCGCTCACTTGCTTAGTTATGCCCTTGCAAAGTGTTGTGGCGAGGAGGTTGAACTTTTCAACCTCGTTCGTCGTCGTTTGTCAATAAAATTTTGAGGTTTCAGTATCGCTTCAATTTTTTGACGAACCATGATAGGCGTGGTCTGGTGTGTCTTTGCAAAAATCTGGAAGTCGGGATGAAATTGTGACAATAGCAATTAGCTGTTTGTTGTGGTGGTGTTATTGGCCGTTGTTGCGGATACATGTCGGTTACTTCTTGGTGCTCGTGCGTTGGCTGTGGAGGAAGTCACGTCGTCAAAAATGCGCGGGGTCACCATTTTGCCGCTGAGGATAGGGATGTGCTCCCGGTTGTGAATCAAACTAACTTTAGCATGATGGTTATATATTCTCCGGCTTGTTGTTACGGAGGTCGTGGCACCCCTGACTAGCTTATGTATAATAATCAAAAAGAAAAGAATGATACATTGATTATGTCCTAGTATTAGATCTGGTGCCGTGTGCAAAGGTATGATGAAATTATGTGACTCATTACAAGCAGACACAAGTTCAAGTACATAAACTTTATACTTGAGTTAGTAATGATATCTGAAAACTGTCGATTTCTACACTGATTTACTGATGATCATCAAAATTCATTGAATAATTCCTAAAAGTCCTATAAGACTGAAATTTGCTTTGTAACCTAATATATGTGATTCTACGAATATATAAAACTCAAGAGTATGTCCTGAAGCTTCAGAAAGTTTCAATTTATGATGTAGGTAACTAGGCACAGTAAACAAATAATAAAAATGTTTAAACTTTATACTTTATTCTCCTATGCCACAAGCTAGATGATTCGAATTTATTAAGATTATTAAAAATAGATTGTGTTATTTTAGTTGTTATTTTTCTTATCATTTTGTTACCTTACCTTTTTTAAGCACTATGTCGTGTGTTTATTGTAATTATAATCCAACTAGCAGTCCATCCCAGCTTCGCACGGGTGGGCAATTTTTTTTCCAAGAAATGACGTTGCCTATGTTCATCAGGGATAGCGTGGCAAAATAATTTTCAAATAAGTTTAGAACTTTACCAAACTTTTCGATACAAATAAAACAAACTCTTTACTCATTATAATTTGGTGTACCTACCCACTAAAAAAATAAGACATTTGGTACAATCAAATAAAATATGTGCATGCAGTACAAACATTACGGCGATTCATTTTATTTTATATGAATAGAAAAATGTATTAGTTTTGTATAATACATACGTGACACACTGACAGAGCCTCAACTATCTCAGTACGTGAGGGTAATTCATTTTCGTAGGAATTAAACATTTTCTCGCAGTAAAAAGTTGCTTATGTTCATCAGGGTAAATTTAGACTTTTAATGAAAAAATATTTTTTCGAATCCGTCCAACAACAATTAAATCTTTACATCTTTAAATCTTTTATCTTTAAATAGTAACTAACAATTAAATATTTCCTCTTTCTAATTAGTACACATAAGTTCAATTACCCAAGCGTAACCGGACAGGGTCGTTAGTAAAACATTCTCGTAAACTCAAGAGGCGACGGAGCCGCATCCGCACCCGATAATTTTCTAGTGTTACTTAAACTAGAAAACTAGTTAGGTGTTTTGCTTAGAATGATTTTTTTTATTTCATAATATCTTTTGAATGGATTGTTCGATTTGAATATTTCAAAAATTAATCTAAAGATATTGAAACAGATTTGAATATCGAATATTTATTTAAATAAGGATGAATACGAAGGTATTTACATAGTCTAAATATGGTCACTACTGTTATCAACTTCTTCTTTTTTCTATCAACTTCTAAAATGTATAAAAATGGTATGTTGCCGTAACTGAGATCCATAACTTTTCTAGATTAACTCGAGAAATAGAGTTCAAATCGTGAGGATAAATTTTTGAATCATTGGAATTTCCTATGGCTATAACCTTTTTAGCACAGTCAGCAGACTCATTTCCATGGATACCGCTATGGCTTGGGGTCCAAGCTATTTCTACTTTTAAATTTAAGAGGGAACAAGCGTAAAATGCTTGTTTAAGCTTTAAGATTAATGGAAATTTGGATTTGGAACTAAAGGGGTTAGAGGTCTCCGGAGGGCACTTAACGCTGAGGACTACTTTGTATCTTGAAATCCAGACTTCCACCCCTACAGCGCTACGTAGTGAGAGCTTCGAAGCATCTGTGTAGACAGTTAACCAGTCTGGCCATCGTCTAGAAATAGCTTCATTAAATACATGATTTGCATTGGGATCGTTTTTCTTTATGCCCAAAAAAAGGGGGAACGTTTTTTTGGAATATTGGAGATTTGAACTGTGACACTCGAATGTAACTTTTTATCAGTTGCAGTTCTCTGACATCTGTAAGAGGATGTCAAGTTTTCTTAAGGGAGGATGGTGAGTCACAGAAAGCACTTTACACATAAACCGGTCCGCTAAATATTTCCGCCTAAGTATAAATGGAGGGTCTACACATTCCACCTGGAGGGAACTGATAGGTGAGCTACACATTGCTCCGGCAATTATGCGAAGACTCTTAGATTGGATTTTGTCGAGTTTATTAAGGCCAGATTTGTTACATGTACTAAATAGGAAGCTTCCATAGTCCAAATGACTCCTAACTATCGCGTTGTACAGAATTTTCTGGAAACATAGATGTGATCCGATCCGATCCGGTGGTAGTTTTTAGAATTATATAGACTCGTTGCAAGAATCTTTGTATAGATCTACGTAATAAAAGCTATTTTGAATTTGAAAATTTGAATTTGAGCCCCATACGATTCCGTAAAGAGTGCGAAGGACGTTCACCCCTCTTTTCGATTTCTGGGCTACGTAGTATGGGAGGCCACTCATTCTAGAGTCTAGCAGAACACCTAAGAACTTTACTGTTTTACTAGAGAGAATAATCTCTTTACCCAGCCTAAGTGCAACTGATGGAACCGAACGTTTTTTAGTAAATACAACTGAACAGCTCTTTGGGGCTGACAGATGTAAGCCATGTTCCTCCAGCTATTGCGACAGGGAGCTGCAATATTTAAACTGTTACTTACGTCCAATATATTCTTATTTGTGATGTATAAGGCAATATCGTCCGCATATTGTAGTATCTGACAGGGTTTGATAACCAACATATCCAGGTTGTATGTGTACACGCTGTACAAAAGAGGGCTAAGAACTGAACCCTGAGGAAGTCCCCTCCAGACACACCTCCGGATGTCTACCCAATTAGGATATTTAATAACAATATTACGTTCTTTTAAAAAATTATAGATAAAACGAACCATCTTACTTGGTACATTCAGTTGTAACAATTTATTCCTTAGTCTATCCAGGAGAACATTATCATAGGCTGAGGAAATGTCCAGAAAGACTCCCATAAGGAATTCCTTTTTTTTAAAAGCAGTCTGAATATCAGTGACAGGTATACTTAGGCTATCTATGGTGCCTAGGCCCTTTCGGAAGCCAAATTGAGATTTGGATAAAACACCTGTAGTCTCCAAAAGCCATTCTAATCGTTTTTTTATTAAATGTTCGACAATTTTGGAAAGTGCTGACACTAGATCAATCGGCCTATATGACAAAATGCTTAGTGGACCCTTCCCAGGCTTACGAATAGGAATTATAATTTGGGTGAACCAGGAGTCGGGGACAACTCCGCTATTATAGAAATCATTAACTAGATTAAAAAAAAGGATTTTGTGTCCATGCTTGTCTTTACAATAAAAGAGTAAGGAATATCATCCAATCCAGGAGTTCAATCTTTCAGACTGGACAAGTCATAATCAAGTTCCTGGAGAGAGAACCCTGTATCTAGAATTTGGTAATCTGTTAAAATTAGGGATGGGTATGGAGATGCGGCAAAGTATGGGGCGTAAGGAGGAGCTAGTTTGTCTGCAAATTTTTTAATCCAGGGGGAAGGATCTGTATTGGTAACCTCACAAGTAGAAAGGGAGCCGCGGAATCTTTTGATCTTCTTCCACACTGAGGAGGATGGGTATCGAGAAGACAGAGGTTCATAGAAATTATTAATCCAAGTTTTTCTTTTTAGAGAGGATGCGTTTTGTTTTGGCAGCCACTTGTTTGAAATTAAGATAGTTCTCAGTATTCATACAATGGTTATATCTCTTTTCGACCTGTCTACGCCGACTGACCGCTTCAGTGCATTCTGAATCCCACCAATGAGGTGAGATTCGATGGTCTCTTGATTTTTTGCGAGGAATGTGAGCTTCCGCAGTGGAATAACTGCATAAACACTATGTTACCAACTAAACGTCAAACGTCACGTAAACGTCAGTTTTGTCACAAGTACTAATCTCACAGATAAAATAGGGCTGATAAGTTTGGTATTCATTTTTATCGATATCGATAAAATATAAACAATAGGTGCTGGTGGCATACCAATTACGTTCCCGTAAATGTATTTTATCCGTATCAGATCGGACTTGTGTTCACATTTGAATCCAATGTATACTGAATTAAACCAAGTTGGAGAAATATGATCACAATAGTGAAATGAAAGACTTAACCATGTAAATTTAATATGTTTATTTACAAATAAAGAAATGTTGACAATTGATCACAGACGAGACATTTGTAAGAGAATAATATTTAAAATGCAAAATACAAAATTTTTGTTTTTCCAGTTTCAATTTATTTTCGTTTTAAAGCACTTATCTTTTTTTTTTCGAAAAAAGCTATCACTTCGGCTCTAATTTTATTTTTGCAGTCGAAAAAGAAAAATACAAAATTTCAACATAATACAGCCTCTTTGAAGATCTGAGTAGCAAAATCTAATGAGTTTTCCATCTTACTCATGTTTCTAAAATATATTTATTATTTTTATGAAGCAAATCATCTTAATCATTTTTAACAGCTTAATTTTTTGTGAATTTCCAACAACATTTTTAAAATTAATTATTTATATTTTGTACATTTATTTAATTTATTTAAAGGTCCAACATGTGATTGGGTAATTTATTATATAAAAGTATACATTGGCCACTAATTATTTTTACGTGAAGACGATGTATATGCATGGCACGATTGGTTTTGTTCATTGTGTTTACAGAGTGTAGGTACATCACAAGTTTTCTTAAAACGAACTTATGTTCTTTCCGACATTACTATAATAACAATATCTATTTTTTTCACTATTTTTACGTGGGGAAATAAATAGTTAAAAGAAAATTATTAACAAAATTATAATGTCAAATAATTTGTTATTAAGTAAATTCTCTATCAATAACATTACCTATGTATCTAGGTTACACGAAAGCTTTAATATGTATTTGTAATTTTTCAAAAACTATGTCGGCTGTTTATGATTATGACAATTTAATTCTAACAATAAATCGCCAGAAATCTGGTTTGCACACAAAAATGTAATTACTTCTTCAACTAACTTTGTTTCACATTAAAACCTTTGCTTTCGGAGTGTGTCCAGTCGGCATCTGAAAACATGGTACTTGACGTAGTAACGTGACGACCACATCGCCCACTGGTGGGACGGTCCAAAAACTTGGGGTTTTTGAATTGTTCCACTAGTACAATCAGTCACCTTTAAGAGTAGTAGTGCCATGCTGTTTGCCTGTATGACTGCAGCTTAATGGGCCGGCACGTCCGGGGACGTACCACTCTCTCACTTAAGACCGGCGTGAAGTAGTGGCGTTGCTGCTGCGTTTTGCCTGATTGGTGAGAGTCCCGGATGCCCACTCCCCCTCCCCCCTCATATTATAATAGAGCCGCAAATTCAAAATTTTAGTCCCCAGGGAGGTACCACCTGCATTAGTGATGGAGACCAATCCCTCCTGGTGTTTCTAATTTAGAATCCGCGGATTCTAACCAGGAAACGCTAGGTGGCCCCACGTACTATGGCTGATTTGCGCGTAAACTTAAATATGTTCGAGGCAAGCAGGTCACAAAACTTTCGGCGACCCCTTCCACGCTCGTTGTGGATTTCTGCAATATTAGGGGAATACACTCCAACTTGAACGCCGTCCACTTTCACCTGGAGACGGCAAAGCCAG
>NJDC01002336.1:53946-71830 GCA_002245475.1 Calephelis virginiensis
TACGACGACAAAAGCAGGAAAACTACGTATCAATTAATCCACTTATCCCCTTATAGTAGTACCCCTTTGTGAAGCTGAAAACGAAACAGTGACCTATAACTAAGAAAGATGTCAGAATTCAATCAATAGCAAAATATTAAAACTAGCTTAAAAGCAATGTAGAATATTGCAGGGAAAATTAAAACATGCAAATTTCTGCGAAAACGTTTATGAAGTGATTCGAGTTGTACTTATAACAAGGACACATGGTCATATTTACAAAGATTACCTGAAGATTCAACGAATACATGTATTTTGGAGCTTTTGGGAATAAGTGCTGACCTATGTAATAAATACCATCAAAATACACTTAATTAACCGCGCTACTTAATTCTAATAAAACGAGTGAGGATATTATCTCAAACTTTATCAGATGCCGTTGCTGTACTATGTTTTGGACCGAAACCAGGTTGAAAGGTACTTAAGAAAACAAGTTAACACGTCAAAATGGTTGTTTTTGTACACGCGGCTGGTATACGGCCTAGCAAACGCACCAGCTATTTTCGACGGGCAATCGAAAATCTATTAGCAGGTATTGACGGCGTGGCTGTGTTCTTGGATGACGTCTGCCTCACGGGTGATAACGACCAGGAACATTTATCTCGGTTACAAACAGTTTTTCAAAGGTTAAAGGAAGCTGGATTAAAACTACAAGTTTTTTTTAAAGTGTTAGATACTTAGGTCACATTATTGACAAAAACGGATTACATAAATGTCCTAGCAAGGTAGAAGCGATAAACATCTCCCACAACCGACCAGCACTAAAGAATAAAAAAGGTTTTTAGGAATGGTGAGTTATTACCGTAATTTTGTACCTAATGTGTCATCTATTCTCAGTCCGCTTAATAAGCTCTTGCGAGCGGACATGACCTGGGAATGGAGCGGTAAGCAGCAACAAGCATTCGAAAGGATTAAAAATGAACTGAGCTCCGAAAAGATGTCGGCTCATTTTGATCCAAAATCACAGCTAGTGGTAGCGATGGACGCAGGTCCGTCAGGCCTAGGTGCGGCATTGTCACAGGAAGGAAATGCAGGGCAGGGTAGAAAGTCCGCTAGCGTTCGCTTCGCGGTCGCTTTCGTCGAGCGAAAGAAATTATAGCCAATTGCATAAAGACGCGACGGCTATTATTTCCGGTGTTTAAAAGTTGCATCAATATTTGTACGGGAAAAACGATCCATTTATTTTAAAACCGGATCATAATCCTCTTTTAGCTATATTCAGAAAAAATACTGCTATATCGGTAATGACCGCTTCCAGATTGGTCCGTTATGCAATAATTCTTTCAGCTTATAATTATAACATCCAATATTTAAGTAGTGAAAATATTATAGTGGCGGATTATTTCTCACGACCACCGCTGACATGTGTAGATAGTACAGACGTAGATAATAGTGTAAGTGACAACTGTCGTTGTTTGTCGATAAATTCGTAACAAATAGAAAGTATATCTATTACGTACGTGGAAATAAAAAGGGCCATGGCGGAAGACAAAATCCTAGTAACGGTGGTAAAATATTTAAAAACCATTGGCCGCGAAAGATTAAATGTCGCAGTAATTTGCCATCGTGTAGTGATTCCGTCTATTAACCGCAGTGTAATATTATAAGAATTACATAAAGCACATCAAGGCATTGTAAAAGCTAAAAACTTAGCCCGATCAAAATTATGGTGGCCAAACATCAACCGCGGCATACAACAAGTGATCGGCATATACCCCGTGTGCTGTGCTTTGCGCCCCGCCCCACCTCGCGCGACGCCTGCTTGCGACCAGCCATGGGAACGTCTACATATCGATTACATGCAATAGGTCAAAAAGACTATTTAGTTGTTGTCGATGCGTATAGCAAGTGGCTGGAGTCCATAGCAATGAATTCCGGCACACAAACGAAACATTTAATAGAAAAAATCAAAAAACTTTTTCAATATTTGGCTTGCCTCGGTGTGTTATTTCAGACAACGATGCCAAGATTGCAAGTCAGGAATTTATAAAATTTGGTAACGAACATGCTATTAAGCATATAACATCCCCAATTTACCATCCGTGCAGCAATGGTCAAGCTGAAAATTCAGTGAAAATATGTAACAAAATGATTAAAGTAATTTTCAAATCGTCTGGAAATAAAATTGAGGATGAATTAGGTAGCTACTTGTTCGAATATCGCAATACCCCGCACTGTTCTACAGGACTATCACCGGCACGAGTAATCTTCGGTAAATCTTGGGTTCGGGAACTAAGAACCAAATTAGATTTAATAATACCACCACCTAAACAAAAACTTATATTAGGTGAGGAAAATCCTCAAAAATGTAGACAATTGTTTTGAAAATAAAAAGTGTTTCTAGGAAAAAGGGGTTATCACGAAAATTTTGGGAAGGCGGATGTGTCGTATACAATTACTAAAATCAAATGTTGCTGCCAAACGTCACTTGGATTAGCTTTTTCTGATCAGCGATATTCGGACAATAGTGTCAACAGTGAACAGCGAGCGATAGTAGTACAAGCATTGTCTGAGCTGCAACCACAAATGTCAGGGATTTCTGAACCATTGCACTCACAGTTCAGCAACCCAGATAATATCGATTTGGAGGTGGTCATTCCCGAAGTGGAGGTTTCGGAGGTGGGGACACCGCAACTCACTGGGGCGGAAGTAGTAAATTCGGACGCGCGCGGACCGGGAATAGATACAACTGAATGCAATGATCAACCGGAAGTCTCTGACACTTGGGAGGATGCGGAGAATGTCGAGTCAGACGCGGAAGGAGACGGTGAGTCCCTTGGTTAGGCCAGTAGTCAAACAGGTGCCAGCCGTGACACTGTTCTTGAGCCAGGGGCCTCACCGCCAATACTGGAACCGTGACGTATTTGCTTTAGGCCGCGTGTAGGAAAGAAACATTATAAGATGTAGTTTAAGATTATTATAATTTTTACCAGGTCCTTCTAACCAAAAGGGGAGGAGATGTTATGTATACAACTATCCGAACGACACAGTGACTGTCACTGTACACATAGTAGTAATAGGAGCTTTTTGCATCTGTGGTTGAGAACGTTAATATACTCTACACAAAGAATATAGTCGCCTGTGTGATCTAGCGGTCAGGCGTTGGACTTTACTTTATGAAGTTTCGGGTTCGATCTCTCGGTCGGGCAACATAAAGAAAATATGATTTAAAATTTCCTAATGAAAACATCGTTGCTTAGGATTATTTAGTACCCAGAGACGTCAATTATCTTTTAATTAGTCACTAAGTTGTCATCACTACATAGTATAAAACAAAGTCGCTTGTTCCTATCTGTCTGTCCCTATGTTTGTTTAAGTTTTCAAAACTACGCAACGGATTTCTGTGTTGTTTCTTTTAAAAGATAGAGAGATTCAAGAGAAAGGTTTTCATTAAAAACACATGCCTAATATAGTAGAAAAATACTGATAATTTTGAGATTTCTAATATGATATCGTAAATAATCGCTAAGATGGAGGAATAGTTATTTTATGCACTTCTACAATTTGGGTATCACATGAAACGGCTTGTTGAGAGCAACTCAAAAAATAATGTGAATAAAATGTCAATGTAACGGAGCATCCAAGAAGGCGGAACAGTTATTTTTAATGCACTTTTATAATAAGGGTATCAAATAAAAGAGCTCATTGAGACCAACTGGAACAACAGTGTGACATCATTCTAAATCATGCATTACATGCATCACATAAACACAATGGTGGACCACTTAAGACAGTGGAATAATCATTTTCAATGCATTTTCACGATTTAGATATCAAATGAAAGAGCTTGCTGAGAGTAACTCGAAAAATAATGTGACGCAATTCTTAATCCGATGTAACGGACCATCTAAGATGGAGGAATAATTATTTTTAAAGCACTTTAACAATATGGGTATCAAATAAAAAGACACGTTGAGAGCAAATCGAAAAGTAATGTAATATCGTTCTAAATCCATGGTCTAATGGTCATATAAGTTGTATATAATGAGGTTGTAAGTTCAGAATTAAAGTTTTTAAAGAAAAAATATTATTTTCTTCTTTTTAGAGCATTTAAATAAAAGCTTGTTCTAAAAGAGTTTTTATTTCATTTTATTTTAATTTTAAAGACATATACATCGCTTCTTAACACTAACGCTAATTGTCGTTAATTCTAGCCAACCTGAGGTTGGTATGGATAAATAATAATTTAAAGTTATGGCACCAATTCGAGTGAATTAAAGATACACCGCAAGTTTTTACAAACCGGTAATTATAGGACAGCAGTTAGCTTTTTTTATAGGATCCGGTAATCACAGGTAAGGTTATACATGTCTTTGGGACATGATTCAGTAATAAATATTTTTACTTTCACATCCATAATAAATAATCACGAAATAACTTCGTATATCACGATTTTCCGTTAGTAGAGTAATCATGATCCACGTGGAGATTAATGTATTTGTTACATGTTTCATTAAATATTTTTCACTTTACTTTATAATCCACACTACACAATAAATTCTATATTATTTTATCAATAATGAGAGCTTTTGGTTTCATATTTCTTTTTTATGTCTTAATAATATCAACTTATGGATTCGTTTTGCCAGGAGCTGGTAAGCAATATTTTTTATCTATAATATAATTAGACCGTTTTTGTTCTACATTTTTTATAATGCACACTAAGCGTAGCAAAGGTTTGAGCCCTTACAATATTTTCAATTTTCAAACAATCTAATTTTTGTTTTAATCTAACTAACGCAATAATGATGTACACTGATTTGATAAATAACAGAAATGTGAAGGCAAGACAAGAATGGCGAGGCATTTTTGGACAGTAGGAAAGCATAGTAACTTGGTCCTTTTGATTTTGTTTAGTGGTTTTCGGTATAGGTAAGGATTGCGCAAGGATATAGGTAGTTACTTTATTTTTACGTTGTAGTTAAGTATCGGAGAGACTCTGGTTAACAGTCCAATATTGAATCCCACGGACGTAATTCAAGGTTGGTATCAGGTCTCTAAAACCAGCGTATTTATGACATGAAAAGGGTAATAAATATAGAGCAAGCAAGGCAGGTCTGTCAGGACCGCAACATTTGGCATTCGAGTCTTTCTGCCTATCAAGTAAGTAAGGAACATGGCGAGAAGATTTTTATGTATAATATAAATTGTAGTTGGCCCAGTTGGGGGTAAATTGAGTCATCTGATTCTGGAAACCTCTTAATCCGTAACAAATATTTAAGTAGAATAAATAAATTTACGCCGTACTGATTTTTGAAAGTTATTATTATGTAACTAAGGTTCACTTCATCAAAATAGTCATCAGTATTTGGCTTATCGATTCTATTTTTAACTATTGTGCATATTGTTATTAATTAACTTGATGGTTCTGATATTTTTTTTCAGATACATTCGGTGGTCAGTATGGTTTGAGTTAACTATTTTTATAGAATTATTTTATATGTTTTATTTAGCAAATGCTTATTACAGAAATATTGGACTGAGAAAAAAATTCTTTTGGTTTTTCACTGGACAAGACTTGACACTGCACTTTGCCTTAAAGGCATCTTTTTGGTGTATCTAACTGTTATTAGTCATGTTGGTTTGTTTTTATTATTTTAACACGTATATGGGCGAACGGGTCACCTGGTGGGGTATGTGATCATCTCCATCCACGGCCATCCGTAACACCAAAAATATCACAAACGCATTGTCCACCTTTCAGAAATAAGTATCCTTTTTTGAAGATATAAATATCCGTTTTCAAACAAGCAACTGGTTCCTTATAGGTGTCGTAAGAAGTAAAAATTTACTTCGGTGGTAGTAATTTATATTTTAATAGGCTTTTATGAACTTGGTTAGTACTAAGTAATAATGTCTATGACATAAAATATTACAAAGCGTTTTTCACCTACTTTTAAATTGAAACTTTACACAGACTGATGGCTTACGAGAATATAATATAATGTCAGATCGCTATGGTCAAAATCTTCATTATTTACCTTGACGCCCAAAATATTTCTTCTTATAGAGCTTAAGTCACTTGCGCCGCATGAACGTATAAAGTTGCTCAAAAGCAATTTAATAATTCAATATTTGATAAAGTATTTTTGTTAGCATGATATTAATAATGATTAATTATTCCTCACAAATGTTTGAATTTCAACAAAATTGTCCTTGACATCATTTCATTTAAATGAACACCCAAGAAGATATCATAGTTTTAAAAGAACCCTGCAAAAAATTATGAACCATACGCGCATTCGTTTTATGGCAGGTAGTCTTATAGTTAGCGCTTGAGAAAGACTAACGAGCTGAGAGCCTTGCGACAAAACACAACGCACACAATTTGAAATAAAAATTCTGTATGTGTGCCTTTTAAAGACATAACAAGATTGAATAGAAATAACAAATTATGTAAGTTTCATACCTAATGATATCTCGTACAAATTTGACACTTCGCAAAATAAGAAAATTTTACGCCTGAAACCAAAATAATGGAAGTAAACTTTTTTTTTATTTATTTATTTTGTTGCTAATAAATTAAATTGAAAAAAGTATGTTTTCATTTTTAATTAGTAATTAGTTGATTTTGCAACAGTTTTTGTGAAGCGAAAACTTCTTTAGCGGCGTTCCGCACTTTTTTTGGAATGGGTAAAAACTTCTAAACTCGCATCACATCGTCATGTCACATAAGGCATCGCAGAGCGAATGCGCGAATAAGACGGCGCAAGATTTAAATTAAAACGTAGATTCATTGCTGTTTTTGTATTGCTTAGATATTTCCGAAGAGTATAGGATTCGCAATGGATAATACGCCGCAATGTACCTACCATTACATTTTCACAAGACAACACTATACATAGCAGATACGTATAATATAAACAGATATTGCTCTATTTGTTGCATTTTGAAATAAGCTTTATGTGTAGACAAGCAATGTTCGTTATACAGATAATATGTTGACGCTCGTAGCTGTCACGTGGTCTTTACTTTACTCACTTTAGCGAGTTTTTGTCAAGCCAAACGCAGGTCATTGATATGAAAATAATATTTGTGCATTAACGATAGTACTTTCATACTGATAATTAAAGCAATTCATGCAAAATTATTCGCTAATAATACCAAATGCACGACGTTAATATTCAAATTTTCACTTCCGCCAGCACACACGGAGGGCAACCCGTCTTTTTTTAAGTCGAGACAGTTTTACTTATACAGTCATTTTGTATTTTTAATTTTATAGTATGTATGATGTACGTCCATTTATTTTGTCAATGTCCTAACTTGTCCAAATTTGATGGGTCTATCAGTAGGCATGCAAGGGGTTTGTTAATTGTTAGGTCTCACATCTGGGCCATTACCATGAGTTTACGGCTTGTCAAGCTTACTATACTCGCTACCATCTCTGTAAATCATTTGTACGACAACTTTGAACAGCGCCTCTACTTGTAACTAAGAGAAACACATTTTTAAACCAAAAGTGTTATAGATTTCAACATGAATGTAATCTATTCCAACTCATGGTACAGGCTCAGTTCAAAAGTTGTGTTGTCGATGACAACACGCACGTTTCGACAACTTTCAGATTATACGCGTTAATTTCAATTATCCTACGTTATTATTATTAAGTTATTAATCGGTTCCGCAGGTAAAAACAAATATCGGCAAACATACCAAGCGATTTTTTTAGTTTCACATTTTATCTTTATCTCATAAATTGATAAAACAGATATGAATACATGATATTTCGTTCTTATTTATTAATATATATTTAATTAAATGGGAGTAATTAACTGAAGAATCATGAATGCTGACCCATGCAATTGTTGGAATAGTTATTATTTTTTTAAGAATTTCCGAATTTGATATGTCATTTTATTATGTTTTCTAATTGTAAGAACCGTTTATAAGTCACAGAATATTGAATATTGGAACATATTTGCAAAGTCAGCTCTAAGTGATGGCGTTAGGAAATAGAAATTCATTTTTTATATTTATAGAAAACCGTTTCATTACCATGTTTTTTGAAAATTGACTCAATTTTTATTATTTATTTTCAGAACAACAATTCGGGAGCAGTAAGTACAATTTTCCATAATACACACACGTACTTACATATCATTCTAAGTCTCTTGCAAAGAAGGCAGAGAGTATCGATTGCCGAGTGACACGAATCCGGCAGACCCATTTTTTTTCCTAGCATCATCCACTCTTTACTCTTTACGTACAAACATTACGATTTAGAAGACTCTTAATACTACCCTCGGACAGAACTCAAGGAATCTGATTATAGACAGTTACAATTTTAACCGACTCCAGAAATGGAGGTGATTCTCAATTCATCTGTAGTTATTTTTAATTATTCTGAATTGGTCCCACATTGATTGAATCATGACCCGCCTAGTGGATTTCAAGTTGTACTTAATAGTGCATAAATTGTTCACTTATCTCATAAGTTATGCGAAAAATGTATGCATTAAGTAACTCGAAACTCCTGGTAAAATGTCATGACAATTTATATAAGACCCATTCCGGAAACATTTACTTACTATCTTCCGAAAAAATAATTATGAAATCGCGACATGGTATCCAATGAAATAGTTGGAGTCGGTTTTTGCAGTATTCATCCAATATAAGATTTTTTTTCGTGAGGAAATCCATCATGGATACCGGCCACTTTCGGGGGAATTAGCGGGTTATGTGAGACTCCTACTCTCTAAAACCCCACGGTGTCTGCCCCTTCGCCAGGTACCAGGGCTGTACATCTACAGCCCCGGTGGCGCTAGATCTCGCGATCTCCATCAGGCGGCCCCACTCAACAGAGGGCCGCATATCGTCAGAAATGGTGCACGGAGACACAGCGTGCACCACTTCGGTGTCCCAGTGGCGACAGGAACCCCGATACCTGCCGCAACCCCATATAGTCCGGGCAGGCTAGATGGAAAGCTTGCCCCCTTCTCCGCGGACTGAACTGCCGCCATCCCACGCGGTCCAAATTTCCCACCAACCTGTGTGAGCTCCTCCTGTCCCATTTAGAACAGAGAGGGGTACTGAGAAGCGCCCTCCCTGGTCCGAATTGGTTTCACCGGGGCCCCGGCTCGACCCCAGTTACTCAGCCCCCCCTCCACGACAAGGATCGGACCCTTGGGGGGGTCCAATATAATAATAATAATAAATCATCTTTATTTCACATAAACCTACAAGAGGCACTTGTGTCGGGTCAATATAATAATAAATATACCACCGGATCGGAACGCGGCCACACACTGAGAAGATCCGGCAAGAAACTCAGCGGGCTTGTCTTTTTTTCTTAGTTTACAATATATTTACAATAATTTATGTAATGATAAATTATATATTATAAGAGATTGGCATGAGGAGCAATCAATCCCAAGCAGTCTTATCCGCTGAATATTCAGCAATGTTATTATAACCCTTTTGATTTAATTTACATTTAACACATTTCTTAAATTTATTAATTGGAAGTTCTTTCATATAATTGGGAAGTTTATTGTAGAACTGTATACATAGGCCCATGAAAGAATGGCTTACTCTGTGGAGACGAGACACATGCACAGCAAGATTATTTTTATTCTTTGTATTGACAAAGTGTATATCACAATTTTTTTAAATGAACTTGAATTTCTGTGAACATACATTAAATTTTCAAAGATATACCGGCATGCTAAAGTTAGAATTTTGATTTCTTTGAATTTTTCTCTCAGGGAAACTCTTGGGCCTAGGTTACAAATTGCTCTTATGGCTCTCTTTTGTAAATTAAATATAGTATTGACTTCGGCAGAACTCCCCCAGAGAAGAATTCCGTACGACATGATGCTGTGAAAATAACTGAAATAAACTTTCTAGCGGTTTCAACATCAGTTAATTGTCTCATTTTCTTAACAGTATACGCTGCTGAGCTTAATCTTATTGCAAGTTTATCAATGTGTGTGCCCCATTGCAATTTCTTATCAATTGTTATTCCTACAAACGTAGTAGAATCTATGAGGTCCAACTTGTTCCCATTAAGTTGTACGTTGGTATCTATTTACCTCACATTTGGCATTGAAAATTTAATACAATTAGTTTTTTTTCCCTTTAAAAAAAATATTATTTACATTGAACCAGTGTACAACTTTTGAAATCGCATAGTTCGTTTCGTCATACTTACCCAGTTGTCTTTTCACTTTAAATATAAGTGAAGTGTCATCGGCGAACATAAAATTTCGTGTTTGTCTCTTACGTAGTAAGGTAAGTCATTAATATATACAAGGAACAAAAATGGACCAAGAATAGAGCCCTGGGGGACACCCATCGTAACAGCAGCACCAGTCGATTTTTTACCATTAATATCAACCTTCTGAATTCTTCCATTCAAATATGAAATCAGAAGATCGAGTGCCTTATTTCTAGTTCCATAATGGCGTAGTTTCCTGATCAACGTATGGTGGCTTACGCAATCAAATGCTTTGGACAAATCACAAAACACCCCGATTGCATCCTGAGAATCCTCCCAACACTCATAAATTGTCTTCAATAATTCGACACCAGCATCGACTGTTGATCTACCCCTTGTAAATTCAAACTGTTTATTATGAAATAATCTTAATTTGTTAAAATGTAGTAACATTTGATTCAATATAACTTTTTCAAATATTTTACTCAAGGTAGGCAGAACGGAGATAGATAGGTATAACTTTAGTAAGTTTCATTAGATCAGGAAATACTCCATTGGAAACACAACAGTTAAATATTACAGCTAAAGATGGAGCAATAACATTTATTACTGAAGCAATAATGTTAAGAGAATGTCGCCATAAGTCTAACGTATTTTTAATTTTTAATGACTTCAAGACTTATTATATCTGATGCATCAACAAACGAAAATTCAAAACTATTTTTATACTCATCAATATATTGCTTCAGCAATGATTCTGCAACACTGGGTGACGATCTGAGAGCTTTAGTAGTTTCAGCTGCAATGCCGCTGAAAAATTTTTTAAACTCTATATAAGATACATCTACTTACGCTTACCGGTTTAAGCGAAATATAGCTTAAAATTAAAGTTTACTTCTAAACAGAAAGTCAAACTGATTTAGCTTATTAGTATTTACGTAACTGTTCTTATGTGAGTGTTATAAAATCGTTTTAATATTTTAATATTAATATATTTCTGAAATGTACACAGAATTTTTCATCACAACATTTTTTGTGGCGACTTGTCTGGCTTAGCCTATTCCTGCAACCATTAACGTCAGTACTTTCCTATATTCGTCCTAGTCATTTGTGTGGAACATTCCGTTCGTAAAAGCGAACAAAATTATAAGTGCTCATTACAAATTAAATCACTGCTGGTAGAGTGCCATGAGAGAGTCATGCTCCGGTCCTGAGGATCTGATAGCCCGTGTCTTGAGAACTTTGAAAAGACTTCCATAAGCATTTGAGTAACTAGGGGCTCAAATCAAGTTGGTAACTTTTGAATTTCTTCATAACGATTTAGTCGATTTCTATAATGCATTACAACGTAGCATTATTTTAGAATTGATAAATTAAAGTTTATCGTTGGAGATGAAAATAACACTAATAATGGCAATAGCTTTTAGTTTTCTTCAGGTACTTTAGTTTTTTTGCACATTTCCTGTGCTTGAGATAAATTTCTACAAACTTACAAAAATGAATTTGTACCTAAGTGGTCAAGTCAATAAAAAAACAATTGAATTGAATTGAGATCGATTACTCAATTAATTTTTCATTTATAGATCAATCTGGCCTGTTCAACAGTGGTAAGTACTGCATTTAACTTTTGTTAGATAATTTGAACCTCGTCTCTCTGGTCCAGTGGTTCGACGTTGGAGTTGACTTCATGAGAACGATCAAGTTTGAACCCCGGAACAGAAAACAAAAAGAAAATATGTTTTTAAAAATTATCTAATAAAAACAGTGTTGCCCGGGATGTCAATGTGCCCGGTTGGCGATAGGCATGTCACTTATTACATTGTGGGACTTATATCTTCGGCTAGTCGTATGTGCCCTTGTTGTACCTTTGCCTACCTTTTCAGGGATATGAGCCTGAATATGCTCAATAATTAAAACAATTTCATAAACATTTAATCAAAATATGCCACCAAATTGACTACCGAACGGGCACTCTCATTGAGTCAACTCAATTAAACATAAACTGCAACAGAGGACCTACTGGTACCCGTAGTAAAATATCCAAGAGTGTTGGCAGGATCGAGAGAAAAGATGGACTGAATATTTATTGTAATTATTGAATTTTGTGTACATATTGAATAAAAATAGTAAATTGCGATGGCGCTTATTTTGTTAAGATAAAATTCACATGTGAAGTATTATGAAGAAATTAGTAGATATATCGTGTGTTTCTTAGATGCCGCCAAATCTTACCTACGCGATGAACTTAGGTCAAGCTAGGCATCATGAATGCAACAATTTATGACATTGGGTATAATTTTGCAAAATCGGGTAATAATTAATGCAAATTTATTTAATTTGACTTATAGCAGATGTACACGCCCTAGCTCTAAGCTAATAGCTAGGTATTCTTTTGATTTATCTTGAGTCCTAGACTAATTTGTTTCGTAGCCATATTCGTAGCTATACCATGACGTCATAATGGTAGGTATGACACCGAGTTTATCAATATTAATGACCGCAGGGACAATTTTTAATAACTAATTTACCAAAACACAAAACTAGGTAACGGACTTTGGCCCTTTTTTTTGATTTAACATTTTTGATTACTAAAAATTTATATTACTTGGTGACATAAAAGATAAACGTTATTTCGGACAGAGGCCGGTCCGTTGGTCGAGTGGCCAACAGTACACGCCTAGCTCTACTGACCACCCGCGATGTTCGGTTCAGGGTCAAGCATTTGTACAATGAACAATCAGATGTCTTTATTTTCGGGTCTAGGTGTTTAGTTCCTTTTTCTTCTATATATTTGAATATTTCCATGTATTAGATTCGTTGATTGTCACCTATAGCCACAACATATAATTTTCTTACTTTTAGAATAAATTCAATTTGTGTAACATGTCCAGGAATTTCTGTTTTGTTCGTGTTTCGTTCGTGTTTATCGCACTTATTTTTAGATTATAGCCATTGTGCGACAACGACAGAGACAATTGTGGCCGTTTCAGCCACCTCAGCTCTCCAGAAAGATATTAGACCCTGTTACCGGACCAAGTTTCCGGTAGTCCCTAAACGGTCTTCGGCTTTCTCAGTGCTATTAGCTCTTTACTATGCCACTGCCTTGCACTGTACTAGTACGTGGTGTGGCGTTTCTTCTTCCTCAATGCCCTCTCTGCACAGAAGACTGTCGATAACACCTAACTTATCAAGACACCTGTTTAGCGAACAGTGACCTGTGAAAATACCTACTATTTCCTTATTTCTTGCCTGCTTAGTTTTAATATTTTTTCAACAAGTTTTGACAAAGTTTCCTTCGACTGCATATGCCCTGGAAGTGTTTGCAATGTTTCCTTGTGCTTTAGGTTCCTGTTTTTCTTAATCCGTGTTGGTCCGGGCTCCTTTGTAGAATAGACCATCTGCCTTCCTTGCCAGGCAGTTCGTAAAAGGTGAGTATAGGCTCATCGTCACTAACACCGTGACATCTGACAAGGTGGTAGAGGTTAGCAGTGACTCTTCCGGATTGGTACTACCGGCTTACCTATTCCTGCCGCCATAGCGTCATGACGTGTTCCGGTTCGGAGGGTAAAATAGCCGGTAAACTTCCTTTTGCTCGAGGCCTAACATCCTGGCCTTAAGTTGGCAACGCACCATTACCACCTTTGGTGTCTCTAGGTGGCGTGAATTTCTTTCCATCAGGAAATCTGTCTGCTTGTTTGCCTTCCAATATCATAAAAAAATAAAAATTCTCCAGTGTTTTTTATGTATCATTATTTCCATTCCATTTGTCTAACCAGTCCACGTGGGTTTATTACCAAACTGTGTATTGTATACACGCATTGTATTATTATTTTAATATAACTTAGCGTCTACATCGAACTTTAACTTTAACACGCGTGCAATGCGACTGTTTTTATTTGAATATATTAATTTAATACATAATTAATTTAATTTTACATTGTAGCCTCTGTGATCTAGCGGTCCGGCGTCGGACTTGACTTCTGGACGTTTCGGGTTCGATCCCTGGATCAAGTATCTTCACGCCCATATCCCCGAAGAGGGAGGCAGAGGTACAACTAAGGCACCCACGACTAGCCGAAGACACTAAGTCCCACAATGTGATAGGTGGCAAGCCTATCGCCAACCGGGCACATTTCCAATCCCGACCAACATTTTTTTTTTATTAGAAAATTGGAAAAATTCAATTTTCTTTGTGTTGGTTGATCCCTGAATCAAGTAACAGGAAAACTAGAAAATTTGTATTTTCAATTTTCTAATGAAATGAAAGTTGCCCGATTGGTCAAAAAGTTTTGGGACTTCGGCTAGTTGGTATTGCCCTGGTTGCAACTCTACTTGCCTCTTTAGGGATATGGGCGTGAATGTACTTAATGTTACATTAAGGGATCATGGTAAAGTATAAATGTGTACGCAACACTAAAACAGGCATGCTTAGGAACCTACCCTACCACACGCCTAGACTTCTTTTGAATTGGGATCAAAAACCACAAGCGCTCAGATTTGTCGCTTCATTTTCAAAACCGAACATGCTTTACCATATCTGGTATGGCATGTTCGATTTTGAACATCATACATTAAGATTTATAGTTGTTAGTAAAAGTTCGTGAAGTATGTAGATATTTTCTTGCGTTGTCTACACGAAAACTGCACGTTTAAAAGAAATTGTATCACAATTTTCAACATTTGTTATAAAATATTATACCTTAGATTAACTTCAACACTGCAACAAGTCATAATGAAAGCCATTTATTCACAATACTTTTACTTTTCACAATATACTTTTTTTATTTTTATTGTTGAGCCAACGGGTTCACTATTCAAGCATCATCAGGGCTATATAATAACTCCCTAATTCCTATAAGTTATTATATAGCCCTCATGATGCTTGAATAGCGAAACCGGTTGGCTGAACTATAAAAATAAAAAAAATATATTGTTGAAAGTACAAGTATTGTGAATAAATTGTTTCAAGAACGGAATTCCACCAAGCACCGATGATAAGAAGTATAAAAACGGTTACATCCGTTTGCCAGAATTTCGTTTGCCATAATTTCATCTGCTATAATGGTCAACAGGCATAATGTTGTTTCTCATAATTTCATATGTCATACTCATTGTTTACTATATTAGTCACGTGCTAGACACTATGTTTCCCATAAAGTCAATTTCAATAATATCATTTGCTAGCATTATTTTAAGCCGTATTATCACAATTCATAACATCATTTACCAAAAAAATAACTTCTAGAAAAAGAACATAAAATTGTTTTATACTAAATGATCAATTATTGTTATATGGTTTCGGTATGGTTTGTTTTGGTTAGGTTAGGTTAGAACATGAAAGACAACGCAAGAGCCGAGCGAGCGGTCCGTGACAGCAGCCGGCGAAGTGCCAGAAAGCCAATCGCTTTTTAGAACAAATGCGTTAGGTTAAATTTGAACAGAAGCGACTTTGATCCTATAAGAAGGTACTAGATAAATAGACATTAGAAATAAAGATAACTCTAATATGTGATCATATTGTCATATATTTATCAGAAATACACAATCGTACTGTTATATATTTATTACAATTTAAATTTTACTTCATGCAGATACAAATTTTTGTAAGACATTTAAATATTCTGTTGAATAATATTATTGCAAGTTATAAAATGGGTAACAATACGTATAGCACTCCTATCAATATGGAAATCAATTTTAGGGCAAATAAGAGTATGTCACAGGTTAACAAAACATTTGGGCAAATAAAAATTCAGGCAAATGAAATTCAGGCAAATGAAATTCTGGCATTTGAATATATGGCATACATTATTTGGGAAAACAATAGAAAACAGTATAGAAACGATAATGAAAGCGTTTACAATAGAATTCGAAGACGTTTTTGATTAATCTGTAATTTTCTAAATTCATTTTCAGATACGCCAAGTAATAGACAAGTGAGTAAGTATTTGCGTTAGGTGTTTTTATTTTCATTTTAATAGGTTCATTCTAAAGAGAGGCCGTAGGTACTTGCATATCAAAAACATGTAAGCCAGAGTGATGGGAGAAGAATCTATGATACTTATATTATACAAAGTGGAGATGACAATACGACATTAAATTAAACTTCGTGTTCCTAATATCGGTCCAAGTTCGCATAAAAAATTTCATTCAAATATATCCAGTGGTTAAGTCACAGGAAATTAATTTTCATTTTTAGCATTTTCCACATGCTGTACTTGTTACTAAGTTATCACAGACAGGTAAAGGACCGCCGCATTGGTAAAGATAAATCACATGTTGCCAGCTCGCCTCTTTAAGAGACAAGAACATTTGCACTTAAATTAGTTCATACATTTTATTTGCAGATGTAATTTTTTGCATAGTAAACTTTATGTCGTAACGATAAGAATCATAAAGCACGGCAGAATAGTAGAAAACCTGCGGAAATAATGAATTCTTTCAATTACGCACGTTTTTAACAATCCAAAATTGAGTATGTGCGAAAGGGACCAATCTAGGTTCCTTTGTTTTTATTTCACTTTCTTGTCGAATCCTGCGCCTATTTATTTAAGTAGGTCAGTGGGTCAGTGTGTCACCAAGATCATGTGACGTTGCAAGTGTTATTGCTAATTCTTAAGCGCACGCGTTTCAATTTCGCCGCCTTTGTAGTGTCGGTCGGCGCAAAGCAAAGTGCCGCCATTGTTTATGTTAGTAAAAAGGTATTAACTGTGTTAAATAGGACGCTTTGTTTTATGGTGATAAGGACACGATATTTAGAATAGGTACTTAATAATATGTTTATGTGAATTGTGTGAATTTAGACGCTCGTTTGTGTTATTAATTATTATCATGCCTCATTACAATTATACAGCTTTGGAGTACACCGATATGATTTTAATTTATAATTTAAATGCCTAAAAATTTCTAGAGCTTTTAAATGGACCCGTCACGGAGTACACGGACGAGCTCTCGTTGGACGTGTATAGCCGAATGTAGTACCAATTGGATGGAGCACTTGCTCATTCAGTGGTGTCTGCCAGAGAGCGTTTGTCTCAAATGTTTGGATAGCAGTGGATTGGCCGTCATGGACCATCGCGATGGCCTGCGAGGTCACCGGACCTCACGCCATTAGATTTTTTCTTGTGGGGATATGTTAAAAATGATGTTTATTCTACAGAAGTTGATTCTGTAGATGATTTAAAAAACAGAATAATCAGATCTTTTGACAAATTAAAGAATATGGCCAATAATGGCGACCTTTTATCAAGAGTGAGAAATAACATTATAAGATATTACAGACCTATAGCTATAACTTCCTTGTTTTCCAAAATTATGGAATCCATAACAAACTGCCAGTTCTTAAGGTACCTAGAGGAGCACCAGCTGTTAAATGATCGTCAGTACGGTTTCCGTCGTGGTTGTTCAGCTGGTGATCTTTTAGTTTACTTAACACACCGATGGGCCCAAGCAGTCGAAAGCAAGGTAGAAGCATTGGCTGTCAGTTTGGACATAGGGAAAGCCTTCGATCGGGTGTGGCACAAGGCGCTTCATTTTCCATCAGGTGACCCACTTGCTCGTTTGCCTCCTCTTTTATAAAAAAAAACGATGTCATTTATGTGTTCGAGTCCATGGCGGACATATTGAAAATCTAAAAATTTAATATGAAACTAAGTGATTTAACCAAGTGAGTGTTATTAATAATTT